>CM048059.1:12035000-12090000 GCA_026259375.1 Verasper variegatus
CACCGTTGAAACATTTGCAGCAGCTGGGAATAATCCCTCCGGTCTTCTAGGCACCGGAAGAGATGAGAGTTTGAGTTTTTCGTCCGTCAACCATTGCTGAAACCACAGAGTCTGTGACTGAGGACAAGGAGGCATCTGTCCCCCCTCCCCCCAATCCTCCCCCTCCTGCTCCTCACCTCTTTAACTTTTCCTGGGGTTTTTCTGACGAGTTTCACTTTGCCTCAAATTCCTCGAAAGCCTGGAGGCAGCGAGGAGTTGGCTGAGCAGCGTTTCCCTGACAATCGTCCCAGTTTGACCTGTCGGAGCAGAGTCCTGACCCGTGATTCGCTGAGTCAGGTCGGGACTTGCCTGCTCCGACAGCTCGGCCTCTTGTCCCGTCAGTAATTTTAATGAGCTGCCTTTTTTAAACAGACCTCTGTGGCGTGGACTTCTGATCAACGTATTGACTAATTATAAACCTGCTTGACTCAGTTGTCTAACGTGTTGAATCCAACATGTGATTGATTTCATGTGGATTAAATACATATCACTGATGATGTCATTGTATTGTCCTTATAGAAAATCTGCTGGTGATCACCGCGGCAACAGAGGAGACAAACGGCTTCAATCGCTTCATGGGTACGATCAGGGAGTTCAACTACACCGTGAAGGTAACGCACACGCACACATACACACAAATGGTCAGAATCAATGACTATTTAAAACAACAATGAAAACAAACATGTAACGACTTGAATATTTACGTGTGTGTGTGTGTGTGTGTGTGTGTGTGTGTGTGTGTGTGTGTGTGTGTGTGTGTGTGTGTGTGTGTGTGTGTGTGTGTGTGTGTGTGTGTGTGTGTGTGTGTGTGTGCGCAGGTGCTGGGTCTGGGGGAGGAGTGGAAGGGAGGTGACGTTGCTCGGACAGTGGGTGGAGGTCAGAAGGTCAGATGGCTGAAGAAGGAGCTGCTCAAACACTCTGACAAGACCAACATGGTCATCATGTTCGTGGACAGGTGTGTGTGTGTGTGTGTGTGTGTGTGAGAGATAACTCTGTTACACCTCTCTCTGTATTTCACTCTTCTCTTGTTTCTTCGTCTCTGTAGTTACGACGTCATCTTTGCGGCAGGCCCGGAGGAGCTGCTCTCCAAATTCAAACGTCTAGGTCATCGAGTGGTTTTCTCAGCCGAGGGATTCTGCTGGCCCGACCAGAGACTGGCCCAAAAGTATCCTGTGGTGCATTCTGGGAAACGCTACCTCAACTCAGGAGGTCTGAAATTAAACCTCGCAAACACTCACACGTGGACACAATGTTTGAATCCCAAAGTAAAATGGAAGTGATGACGAGAAACTCTTCCTCTCTGTTAAGGTTTCATCGGCTTCGCTCCCGATCTCAGTGCAATCGTTCAGCAGTGGAAGAACAAGGACAGCGATGACGACCAGCTCTTCTACACCAAGATCTACCTGGACAAGACGCAGCGGGTGAACTGACACCGCCATCACCATGACAACAGTCATGACTAACGTCATGTGTCGCTCAACTGTTTTGTGGTTCCTTTGCTTCTGAAGCTGGTGATGTCAGATCAACCTGGAGAAAGAAGGCAGACAAGTTTATTTACTCTGTACTTCCCTTTAGTGTGGACAGCTAGCATAGCAAGTTAGCATGAAGCTCCACTACTTTGTAGAGCAGGAGTCTATGATTGGTTGTCGTCGCTATGACGGTTTAGCCAGCACCAAGTGTCAAAAACTTTAAAGCAACGCAAACGCTTGAGAGCTCAGTTTTCGTCTCGTGTTTCATACGTAACTTCCTGTGATGTCATAAAAGAATAAAAACATTCACGCTAAGGTTCTAACATCACGTGGATGATGTGATTTGTCTCCTCAGACCAAGTTCAACATGACGCTGGATCATCGATCCAGAATCTTCCAGAATCTGAACGGAGCCGTCGGTGAGACACACACACACAAACCCAAACGTTTTTACCTGTACCCCTCTTTGTGGGGACCCTCTGTTAACCCTTCGTCTCTGTCCGTCAGATGAAGTCGTCTTGAAGTTTGAGAAGGCAAAGGTCAGAGCGAGGAACGTTGCCTACGACACACTCCCTGTTGTCATCCATGGCAACGGACCCACCAAGGTAAGCGACCAACTGCAGTCACCCATCAGAACCATGTGATGTGAGCTCAGCTGGTGTCTGAGGTGAAACAATCACAATGTGTAGGGAGCCTCTGATTGACCAACACTTAGCGACAACATCCACAGGACAGAGTCGCTGCTCCTGTGGTGTCATCAAGTGTCCGTAACCCCTGACGTTCAAATTGGATTAAAAACAACGTCAATTACACCAAGTTTTTAGCCTAAATGTCCTCTGTTGTCCTCTTGGGCCGTGTTCATGCATGAATCACAATTCACCCAGCCCTCCATGGGCCTAGTGGTGAGAAGATAATGAGTGAATTTACATTTTTGGGTGAACTATCCCTTCAAAACATTGGGCTGCCTGTTAATGACTGTACAACATTTACATCATATGTTTGAGGTGATGAGCCAATCACATGTCAGATGTGTCTTTATCTCTGCAGCTGCAGTTGAATTACCTTGGTAACTATGTCCCGACGGCGTGGACCTATGAGAGTGGATGTGGCATCTGTGACAACGACCTGCTTTTCTATAACGACGTTCCTGTAAGTGAGCTCCCCCGACGCCACAACCCCTCAATTGTCTTTCGCACTGACTCACCGGGAAGTGTTATTTTCAGGATGAGGAGATGCCTCTGGTTCACGTTGCCGTGTTTATCGAACACGCCACTCCCTTCATGGAGGAGTTCCTCGACCGACTGACCACGCTCAACTATCCCATGGCGAAGATCCGCCTCTTCATCCACAACAACGTACGATACAGACGCACACACACAGGAGAAAACTCTGTGACGTGTTCCGGTCACTTCTGTTCTGACGTGTGTGTGTTCCCCTGTAATTCAGGTCGTTTACCACGAGCGTCACATTCAGAGATTCTGGGAGCGTCACAGGTCGCTGTTTCCCAACGCCCGGCTGGTTGGTCCAGAGGAGAACCTGCAGGAAGACAAGGCCAGAACCATGGCTGTGTGAGTGGAACCCACTCAACATATTATTAATAGGAATAATAAACTTCAGTTCATATTCATGTGTTTTGTGTGTATGTGTGTGCAGCGAGGCGTGTAAGAAGGATCCAGCGTGTGATTATTACTTCAGCATCGACTCTGACGTGGCGTTAACGAACCCCGACACACTGAGGATACTGATCGAGGAAAACAAGTACGTTCCCTCCTGTGTTCATGAAGCGTCGATATACGACTGTCATAACGTTCTTTTTGTCCCTGGTGTGAAAGAGTCCTTATTAAATTCCTTATTAGGTTTTCTGTCTGTTAGTAGGATCGCACAAACACTACAGGAGTGTTTTTTATTTAATCTTTCTCCTGGTTTTGTCATGTCTCTCTCTAAGATCTGTCATCGCTCCCATGTTGTCAAAACACGGGAAGCTGTGGAGTAACTTCTGGGGCGCTCTGAGTCCTGAAGGATACTACTCAAGATCTGAAGACTACATCGAGATCGTCCAGGGAAAGAGGATGTGAGTTAACGTACGCACACACACAGATTGTATTTTGTTCTAATGAAATGAAACGCTTATATATCACGTGTGTCCAGCGGTCTGTGGAACGTGCCGTACATCACTCAGGCCTACCTGATCAAAGGCAGCGTGCTGCGCTCTAAACTGTCCCAGATGACTATGTACGTGGGGGAGGGGATGGACCCTGACATGGTGTTCTGCAAGAGCATCAGAGACCAGGTAACGTCGATCAGTGGCTGTATATAAAGACGATCAGTGGCTGTATATAAAGACGATCAGTGGCTGTATATAAAGACGATCAGTGGCTGTATATAAAGACGATCAGTGGCTGTATATAAAGACGATCAGTGGCTGTATATAAAGACGATCAGTGGCTGTATATAAAGGCGATTAATGACTGTCCGCAGGGCATCTTCATGTTCGTGTCAAACCGCGACGAGTTTGGTCGTCTGGTGGCATCGGCCAACTTCAACACGTCCAGGCTGCACCCGGACATGTGGCAGATCTTCGACAACCCTGTGGTCAGACGAGCACACGTGAACATACGAAAATGCGAAAAACTAAAAGAGAAACCAGGGCTAAGTGTGTGTGTGTTTTTTTTTTTTACAGGACTGGAAGGAGAAGTACATCAACGAGAACTACTCCAAGATCTTCGAAGATAAGAGCTTCGTGGAGCAGGTAACAAAACATCGTCATAACCAGGGAGGAACGAGAAATCCCACACAAATGATTTGTCTCTGACGCTCTGTTTCAATATTAGTTGAATGATGCAAAAATGTAGTTAGTGATGTAAAAGTTCAGATAATGTAACTAAACAGTGTGTGTGTGTGTGTGTGTGTGTGTGTGTGTGTGTGTGTGTGTGTGTGTGTGCGTGTGCGTGTGCGTGCGTGTGTCAGCCCTGTCCAGATGTTTACTGGTTTCCAGCTTTCTCAGACAAGATGTGTGACCACCTGGTGGAGACCATGGAGGATAACAACGAGTGGTCTGGAGGAAAACACAAGGTAACATGTTCACTTGTCTGACCGACCCTCTCTGAACAAACCTGAGAACTAGAGCGTTGAAACTTTTCTTTGTGTTCAGGACGAGCGTCTGGCCGGCGGCTACGAAAACGTCCCGACGGTGGATATTCACATGAACCAGATCGGCTTTGAGAAGGAGTGGCTCAAATTCCTCAAGGAGTACATCGCCCCTGTCACTGAAAAACTCTACCCCGGATATTTCCCCAAGGTACAGTCAAGATACACCAGAGTAAAGTTATATGTTTTCTGCAGCATCAGTCATGAATGGTGTCTTTGTGTGTAGTCCCAGGCCATTATGAACTTTGTGGTCCGTTACCGCCCTGACGAGCAGCCGTCTCTGCGACCGCATCACGACTCGTCCACTTTCACCATCAATGTTGCCCTGAACAGCAAGGGCATCGACTACGAGGTACAGGCACAAAAAATCAAGTTGAAGGTTTAGGAAGAATCTCCTCATTTGTAAAGACTCATCACTGTGTGTGTGTGTGTGTGTGTGTGTGTGTGTGTGTGTGTGTGTGTGTGTGTGTGTGTGTGTGTGTGTGTGTGTGTGTGTGCGTGTGCGTGCGTGCGTGTGTGTGTGTGTGTGTCACAGGGTGGAGGCTGCAGGTTCCTGCGTTACGACTGTAAGGTGGAGTCTCCCAGGAAGGGCTGGACCTTCATGCACCCCGGGCGTCTGACCCACTACCACGAGGGTCTGCCCACCACGAGAGGGACCAGATACATCATGGTGTCCTTCGTTGACCCCTGAATGTTCGGTGTGTGTGTGTGCGCGCGCCTCGTGGTCACAAGTACAGACAGACTTGACGGAGGAATAGACGTGATGAAGTGTTTTTGTTTCGTTTCTGATTGAATGATCAACCTTCACCTCCCAATCACTCGCGTACTGCAATCACATGATTCATTTCAGTGCGTCCTTATGCCAGGTGTTACAAGTCTGACATTTCAGAGTAAGAGTCACTTTATTTTATTGTAGTTCGTAGCTTCAGATAAAGAGACAGAGACGAACATTTCAAAATAAGGGTCTGTTGTAAAACGCCACCGCGCTGCCTTATTTTAACAACACATCCTAAATCTATGCAAAAACCACACACTCCTCTTCTGTATGTCAATCAACTCTCTGCTGTTACACTGATCATTATCCTGTGGGGGGCGCTCTCCTTCTCTAATCGTGATCCACAGTGCCCTCTACAGGATCAACTTTGATCAGCTCGATGTTAAAATCATAATCATCAACCTGTTCTGTGGATATTACCAGTTATGACGATGGGGATCATAACAGCGGACGTCAGCTTTTCACGGCCAATCAGATTGCTCAGATTGAGCTTCGATCTTTGACTGTTTGCAACAGGCGAACAATAAACAACAAAGAAAACGCATCGAAAAAAGACGAACGTAAATAACAATAACGATCAAGAAAATATTAAAGTATTTTTATGTTAAACGTGTAAACTGAGGTAAAACTCTGCTTCAAGATATGTAAACTGTTACTGGGAAACGTTAAAGGCCTTTTTATATTTCATGTTTTATTCTTCATCGTTTTGCAAGTTCTTTCATGTCTTTATATTTTCAGTTTGATGCTGTAGCTGAGGTGCAACTGTGACTCCGTCGTCTCCTCTCAGTTTATAACGTTATTTAAATCGTGTCAAGTGTTTAAGGGACGAGGTTTCCGCCTGACGCCTCCAGTAGTTTTCTCAGCGTGCCTGTCGGTACAAGGAATCAGCTTTGTACAAACTGCATTAAATTATTTGTTAATGATGTTTGTTAATGTTTTGAGATTTTAATAAATAATTTTAGTGTTACAGCGGGTTGCTTTTGTTTCGTCTGTTTCTCTCTCTTGATCTTAAATTCATTTTTTTTATCCTGATTTATGTCTGTCCTGCTTGTGATTGTTTGACTTTTGAATACTCATCTGACCTCTGAATTTATCTGGGATTATTTTATGAAATAAAGGTATTCACAAAATAAAAGCTTCACTGCAGGAAATTACTTTTACCAATTAAAGTGGAAGTTACAGTTGAGTAAAGTAAAAGTCTCGGATTTGTATTTTTAGCCTTTTATTCGTAAGAACATGTCCTGGTATAAATTATAACTCCACACCTATCAGAATATTTATTTATTTCCGTATTCATTTGCTCTGGAGGGGTATATGATGAAGTGTCGGCCCTAGTATCTGAATACACCTGCGGTAGTTTATGTACTGATAATCCTTCATGATGGTGAGGACAGTAATGTTTCTATTTTACCGGCTGGTGGCGACAAAGAACGTAGCAACGCACTCAAATATAAGCGTTTAATTCCCTCGTTATTTGCCATTGATTTTAAAAACTACAGTTAAACAGATGTTCCGCCATTTTAAACTTTATCCCGAATTAAACTTTAATTTTCCTAACTATACATTTGTCCACGTAAGTTTCACTGAATCAACCAGTGGACGCTGATTGGAAATCAAATCGCGTTTGTTCTGGTTCAGTGTGTCCCCGTGCGGCTGCCGTAGAACCGGAAGAACAACATGGTGCTGGAGAAGAAAACCTCCGGTGAGTTTGTTTTAACGAAAAGAGTCAAACAAACGTAAAAAACGCGACGTTACCGCGACTCAACTTTCCGAGATGTCACAGTCAAATCGTCGAGTTTCTATTGGTTCAAGGTTACATATCGTTTTAACGTCGATAAACGTTGGTGTTGTTAAATGTTCAATGAACGAGCTGCTCTCTCTCTCTCTCTGTCTCTCTCTCTCTCTCTCTCTCTCTCTCTCTCTCTCTCTCTCTCTCTCTCTCTCTCTCTGTCTCTCTCTGTCTCTCTCTCTCTCTCTCTCTCTCTCTGTCTCTCTCTCTCTCTGTCTCTCTCTCTCTGTCTCTCTCTCTCTCTGTCTCTCTCTCTCTCTCTCTCTCTCTCTCTCTGTCTCTGTCTCTCTGTCTCTCTCTGTCTCTCTCTCTGTCTCTCTGTCTCTCTCTCTGTCTCTCTGTCTCTCTCTCTCTCTCTCTCTCTGTCTCTCTCTCTCTCTCTCTCTCTCTCTGTCTCTCTCTCTGTCTCTCTCTCTCTCTCTCTTCTCTCTCTCTCTGTCTCTCTCTCTCTCTCTCTCAGCTCGGGTGGAGGGTCAGCGCAGAGTCTTGGATGAAGCGACGCGGCAGCGGCGTCTGACTCGTCAGCTGGAGGCTCTGGAGAAAGACAACTTCCAGGTGAGCGTCGTCGTCATGACGATCACGAGGAGGAGCTCTGAGCTCAGTTAAAGTTCGCACACTGGTCTGGACTCAAAGTTGCAGCTCTCACCTTCACCTCGTGGTTTTCATCGGGTCAATGTTGTTGTTTTTACTGTTTCCAGGACGACCCTCTGTCCTCCCTCCCCCCCCCAGGTCCGACTGCTCGCCTGCCCGCCTTCAGTGAGACCGAGGAACCAGGTGAGACTTAATGTCAATCATAACACTGTCTCAAGGGTCTTTACGTATTAAAGGGATAGTTCACTTAACAATGAAAATGACCTCATTATCTACTCACCACTATGCCGATGGAGGCAGGGGGTGGGGGGTGGGGTCCACAAAACTCTTCTGGAGTCTCAGAGGTAAAGTTTATTGCAGCAGAATCCAATACAACTGAAGTCCATTGTTACCAACATCTTCAGATGTAATAAAACAACACTATGAACACAACATGCCTCCAAACTGCTCGTGTGGTGTCATCCAAGTGTCCGCAAGCCCCGACATTTATATTCCACTCGAAACAAGGTCATTTACACAGAGTTTAGAGCCTAAATGTCTCTGATATCTTCCTACGAAGTGCGCTTACGGACCCTCAGACACACCATTGTGTGGCTACGTCACGCTAGTTTAGTCACTTCTGGTGGACTTTTAGGGTTAAAACAGAATTGTTGTAAGACATAACAATTCACAACGAATCCTGGTTGGACACGTCAGAGGACGGCGTGCATCATCTCCTCGCTTCCTTATCGTGTGACGTATTTTCCAAATGTTTGTCTCGTCCAGAGAAGAAGAGAAGGAAGACGAGGGGCGACCACTTCAAACAACGTTTCAGGAAAAACTTCACCACCCTGCTGGAGGAGGAGGTGCGTCCTGCACCTTCACGCTTTCCCTTCTCTCTCATTGGCTTACACACTGTCAGCTGACTCCTCCCCTCTTCTCTGATTGGTAGAACCTGTCGGAGAAGCCAGAGCCCAATTACCTGTCAGCGGCGGCCCCCGTCTCATCGCTGCCCCCCCGTCACTTCTGCTGCGTCTGTGGTTTCCCCTCTCACTACACGTGCACCACCTGCGGGGGGCGCTACTGCTCCAGCAAGTGCCTGTGTACACACAGAGAGACCAGGTTTGTCACGCTCTCCTGTCTGTCGTTTTGTTTTCAGTTGATGCTCCGGAGCTGCTTTAGAATTAGTCCATGTTATTAGTGATCCGTCAGTCTGTGGTGCAGAATGAAGTTAGAAAACTTTGTGTTCATCATACCTGGTTTATCTGCACTGAGGATTTTATAGTCAGATTAGATTAGTTTGTTTTCTGTTCACTCAGATCTTTGTCTGTGTCTCTGTAGGTGTTTGAAGTGGACGCTGTAACCGCCGACTCGTTACTATGGTGATGGAAGCGATGAGATGCCGCTGCCTGCTTGGTTCAGAATGTTCAGGGACTTTGAAGCTTGGAGGTTTACACACGGACTCGTTTTGATCCTGGTTTACTGAGAGCACGGGACACGCATGTTACAGGGGCAGCAGCGTTTTTCATTCCTCGTCCCATATGACTCAGTTAACCTGAGGGAGTTGTCATGTTGATGAGTTAGCATCATGTAAGTTAATAGGACAGAAGATACATTTTTGTTGTAATTACTTTAAATGGTCAAATTTCTCCTATTGCTGTCCATGAGGTGTTCTGGTTATTTTGTCCACAGTATGTCATATTATTTGTAAATAAGGAGGCTGTAGTTTCATCCTTTAATAAAGACACACTGAAGTAGAATTCTCTGTCCTGTGTCTTTTTACACTCGGATATCAAGTCTCAGCCGTTGTTATAATAAATATTAAAGAAAGGGAAAGAAAATCCTGGATCTGCTACCTGATCCGGATTTAACTAAACTTTAATGAATTCTTTCGTGACCCAAACCACAAAGTAACACCAAGTTTCGTGGTAATCCGTCCAATACTCAAGGACTTGAGTATTGACTTGAGTAAACAGCTTGTTTATTGCAATCTGTGATTTTTACACTTTACACTTTCAGATGCATCATTAATGAGTTCATGTGACACACGGACGCACATGACAGTCGGCCTCCAATCCGCTGGCTGGAGGAGGTGCTGTGCCAAAAGTGCAAGGTGTCGGACGACAACCTTATGGTAACAAATAGGACCAGAAAGCTGTAACAATCACCAATAGTTTAATGTAATGTAATGTAGCCTAAGCTAAAAGGTTTGTTTTAGGGGACTGTTCAATTCATTTCTCAGCTTATTATCTAAACATTCTCCTTTAAGTGTTTCCAATGATATAAAAAAATAACCATGCTATATAATTTTCATGTCGCACACATGCTACTCTGGCGTCGGGGTGTTAAATTGCTAATTGTCTTGCATGCGTCCGCCAACTATTCATTTGGATTCTTCTTCCATTTGCGGCCAGGCCTTCGGAGAGTCTGGACATCTGCATCTCCAGATGGGTCAGAGGCTCGGCACCCCCTCCTCCGAGACCGAGGTGTCCCATTACACTCCTCAAAGCAGTGTACGCACAAAACACACCATCAGGCACATTTGTACATTGGACACTGGACACACACACACACACACACACACACACACACACACACACACACACACACAGGTGAGCTGTCTATATGTACCTTTAAGAGGAAGGTGAATGAGAGTAGTCTTTGTGAAACTATGTTTGCTCATTCATGGCATATCACTTCCGTCAGTAACCACTCCTCGTCGTTTGTATGACTTTGGTAGACCTCGTGATAAGAAGTTTTGAGCTTCTCCAGCTCTTCTTGGAGACCATAATTCTTATTCTTCTCCTTCTGTAGCTCGCTGTTGAACTTCTCCTGGTTGGATGAATGACTTCGGCAGACCCTGCGATAACAAGATTCGAGATATTCCAGCTGTTCATAGACACGTTTCTTCTTCATCTTCTCCTCATGGAGCTCGCTGTTGAACTTCTCCTGGTTGGTTGAATGACTTTGGCAGACGTGGTGATAAGAAGCTTTGAGATATTCCAGCTCTTCATGGAGACGTTTCTTCTGCTTCATCTCCTCCTGGAGCTCGCTGTTCAACTTCTCTTGGTTGATTGTGTGACTTTGGCAGACCTCGTGATAAGAAGTTTTGAGCTTCTCCAGCTCTTCTAGGAGATCTTTCTTCTTCTTCTTCTCCTCCTGGAGCTCGCTGTTCAACTTCTCCTGGTTGCTTGTATGACTTTGGCAGACCTCGTGATTAAAAGCTTTGAGCTTCTCCAGCTCTTCAAGGAGATGGTCCTTGTTCTTCTTCTCCTCCTGGAGCTCGCTGTTGAACTTCTCTTGGTTGATTGTGTGACTTTGGCAGACCTCTTGATAAGAAGTTTTGAGCTTCTCCAGCTCTTCTTGGAGATCTTTCTTCTGCTTCATCTCCTCCTGGAGCTCGCTGTTGAACTTCTCCTGGTTAGTTGTGTGACTTTGGCACACTTCATGATAAGAAACTTTAAGCGTCTCCGGGTCTTCTTGGAGAACGTTCTTCTGCTTCCTCTCCTCCTTGAGCTCGCTGTTGAACTTCTCCTGGTTGGTTGTATGACTTTGGCAAACCTCGTGATGAGAAGCTTTGAGCTTCTTCAGCTCTTCTAGGAAATCGTTCGTCTTCTCCTTCTCCTCCTGGAGCTCGGTGTTGAACTTCTCCTGGTTGATTGTATGACTTTGGCAAACCTCGTGATGAGAAGCTTTGAGCTTCTTCAGATCTTCTTGGAGAATGTTCTTCTTCCTCTTCTCCTCCTGAAGCTCGGTGATTAACCTCTCCTGGTTGGTTGTATGAGTTTCGCACACTTCGTGATAAGAATCTTTGAACTTCTCCAGCTCTTCCTGGAGATTGTTGTTCTTCTTCTTCTTCTCCTCCTGGAGCTCGCTGTTGAACTTCTCTTGGTTGGTTGTGTGACTTTGGCAGACCTCTTGATAAGAAGTTTTGAGCTTCTCCATCTCTTCTTGGAGAAGCTTGTTTTTATCCTTCTCCAGCTGAACCTCATTGTTAAACGTCTTCTGTCGAATCAGCTCTTGTTTGTGCTCCTCCAACTCTTGGCCGAGTTGGATCCTCCAGTGGTACTCTGTACTAAGGTTGGCACTCTCCTTGGCCAGCAGGTTTATGAGGTATTTTATTTGTTGAGACATATAAATACAGTTGTGCTCAATCGTACCTGGGGCTTGACTAGTCCCCACATTTTGGTGAAAAAAACCTTCCATCACTCTATTTAGTTTGAAATAGAAAGTTACAATTATTCTGAACAGATTTCTGCGTCAGTAGAAGTTTTCCCTCTCTCACAGTATCCTTTGTACGTATGGTATATCCCCTTCCTCCTATTGTTGCTATATATATATATTAGAGACCTAATGATATAGAACATTGAACATGTCTTTAATCTTTTACATTAAATAGCATGAGCCTTTGATATAGAACACTGAACATGTCTTTGGGTCTTTTTATAACCATAAATGGCCGCGGGTCGGAATCTAACCCAGGCGTTTGCGGGAAGCAGCTCTCCCAGGCTATACGCCTACCTGGAACAGTCCTCTTCTTCCTGGAACATTCCATTTATTCCTTGATTTCTTTATTTTTGCATGTTTACTGTCACATTTCATCACAAAATCTAGATTAATAATCGTGATTGTATTATTAAATGTATTATTATTCTCATCAAGATCCATGAATTATTTTCTGTGAAATCAGTGAAAATGGAAAAGAAATCTTTTGTCTCACATTGTTTAAGACAGTGAAATAAAACTGTGAATCCACAATTACTGCTGGTTGGAAAAGTCTAAAATTCCATAATCTGAATTTAAAGTCTTAAATATGTTAAAATATTACATACAAGGTCTTAATTATGTTTAGCTATGTCTGAATTATTTTCATGTTCAAAGATATATTTGCCAATATATTTGTATTGGATTCTTTACTCCCCACTGTCAACATTGGCATCTGCACCACAAGTCCACATAGGACGGGCTCTCAGGTTTTAGTTTTTGCAGATAGGACGGAGCAGGTAAATGAGTCGGTTCGGACCTAAACCTGAATCTAACCCTAACCTTAAAACCAATTCTTAACCTTCAAACAGTCCTTTGAATTTGTGAGGAACAGACAAAATGTCCTCACAATGATGGTATCGGACCAAAATTTGGCCTCAAAACTATTGATAGACATGCACACGTTTGTCATAATGATGAATCTGTATCTCCCTAACATTAATTATGACCATTTCATGCCTATAACATATAACCTTAACCTAACCACAATTCACATCTCACCACTAACCTTATCCAGGAGGTCAGAAATCATGTCTCCTCTTTTGGTCCCCATGAGGTCCAGTGGTCCTGACAAGATTAGTGTTTATGCTGGAAAAGGTCTTGAATAGGAAACAAAAACCAATACACAAACAAGCACATGTACACACACACACCATCTGCTGGGGTTTTTAAAGATACTCCAGTGTTACTATATAGGACACATTTTTGAAAGATAATTAGAGACATGACAGAGTCACACTAGTTTTCTGTTTTGAAATGATATAGAATGATTCTCGATCACTGTTATATTTGTGAACAACACACATGTGATAGTCCCATAAACAAACAAATAAACACCTGAGACATTATTGGCTGTAATACTTTAAAAGTATGACATTTAGATTTTTCTCTTTATCTCTTCCAGTTTTATTGTCCCATATTACATTTAAGCTATTTTATTTGTACTGTCTATACTTTTCAATATTTGTTTTCAGTGTATATTATGTAAACATTATGTTACATTAAATATATTATGCAGAGACACTATTATTTATTGATTTTTATTTGTACATTGTATATTTTTAATCTACAAAGTGGACTATCCACAATTATCAAATAAATGTTGCCCTAGTTGGGTAAAAACAGCAGCATTTGCCTCAATTGTAGTTGATGTGAAGTTATGTGGAAATAAGTGTAAATCTGTACTTAAGTGTAGTTTTTGTCGAGGGAACATCTAGTGTTTTTTTTATTAACAACAATATAAATCATAATATATCAGTTGATCAGCTTCTGTTCTTATTTCGGTGAGAACTTGTGTAGAAAGTGCGAGTCTTGATTTCCGTGCCGGACCTTTTTGTGTCGAATCTGCTATTGGGGAAGTTAAAATGCGTGTATGTAAAATGATCATTGCTTATCTTTTCAATGATATTGAAGGGGGACGACTCCGCCCCAGAACCCACAATCACAAGCCTATATACACAAAATATACAACCAGAGGTTTTCAGGCGATTTTGAAGGGAATTGATAGAATAGAAACTTAGATATTTGAGTATTTATTGGCTATGAATCCCTTCTGAATGTACTGGAAATAAGGGGGAAAACAGGCAGAACAAATAAAAGACGGCATTAAAAAATAAGTTTTCATCACGACTTTAAACATCTTGAGAGTCGGTGTTGTTACCACGTGTACAGAGGAAGCTGCCGATGTCAAACTGGATTCATCTTTTAGCAGAATTCAAAGTCCAGATGAGGATTCGTTACACAAACAATTAGAAAAGAAGAAAACACTTTGTTGTAACTATGACTTGTCATTTTCTTATCTTTCTGTGAAACGATACTACTTATATATCCCTATGTCAGTTTGGTTGAATGCATTACTTAGGTGAAGCATGATGTCAGCACATTTACAATAGATTTTCAACAGTTTGCAGGCAATAGACTGGAATAGTCCCCCCCCCCCCCCAAAAAAAACGGTCCCCTACTAGCTGGTTGCAGACTGGAGATAAAGAGATGAAAGTTGTTGATGTCCTGGTGTTTGAAAGTCTCCATGTTGGTGTCGAGGTGGTTTCTGAAGGTGCTAAGAGGCGGAGGAGGAGGAGGAGGAGGAGGAGAAGGAGAAGGAGAAAGGAGCGAAGGGGAGGACAGAGGAGGTGGCTTCAGGAGAGGTGAGGAGCTGATCACACCACACCGGCTCGTCCAGGTTTATTTCAACGAATGGGTCACTGGAACAAACCGCTGATGAAGACAGGAGAAAAGGGAAAGACAATGAAAACGTGTGGCGTTGCAGCAGCTCAAGTCTGGACCATGACAGAGGAAAATGCTTTGAAAAAGATTTTAAATTCATATTCTCACAGGGATTGTTGTTGTTTTCGTTCTGCTGCGTCTCTCCAGTATCCTCGAAGAACAGGTTGGCGCTGCCCGGTGGCTCCGAGGTCTTGTCGGCTGGGTCTTGGCCCGGTGAGGTGCTGGTGTCACAGCTCAGTGATGACGTCTCCAGACCGTTTGCCCGTGGTTGTTCCTGTGGAGCTGGAGAGGGACCAGACAGAGGAGCAGAAGACAGGGTCGGACATGATGCGAACTTAGTGACAAGATACAGACTTGATGGATGCGACAATGGGAATTATTCACTCGTCATCTTATCTGTGCTCCGCTGTTCAAACCATTTTCAAATGGAGCTCAGCTGTTGGCCACACTCATGTCTGCCAAAGGGAATCATTTCCCCTTGCGTTCAACATGTGGTTGGAAGTCAAGAGATTCTTTGATTCTAATCACTTCATGATACTAAACATCAGATTCTTCATTTGATTTTGTACCGTTCTCTCCATTGGAGCCTTTTTCCTCCGACTGGAGACTTGTGCCGTTGGCTACTGGAGCTTCACTGGTGACCACTTGATCATTAGGGGCTGAGATACAACGCACACAAACAAAAGCACACAAGTCAGGATAGTCTCACACAGTCATGTGAATTTGAACACAAACACACTCACGCACCTAGGTCATCGAGGTAGACTGGTTCAAAGGTGCCGATGGGTTCGCTGAACTGATTAATGATGGTATCTGGGAATTGGAGGTCAAACGAGTACGTCTGGAGAAACAAATAAAACCAACACACACAAATCAATAGTGTGAGAAATATGTACATGTAGGTCACCCAAAAATAAAACAAAAATAACTATAAGCCGTTCTCCTACCCTGGACGCTCTCCTGAGAAAGAAGAGGATGACACACAGAGCAATGATCACTATAAAGATCAACACCATCATCACATAACCTGGAGACAGAGGTAGAGACAGTGTTTTTAGTTGCATCAGCATTTGAGGACATTAGTGTCCCTGACTTACGAACACATGTATAACCAGTTGTGAATTAAAAAGGAAGTACAAAGCAAAACAATGGTCTATATTACTGTATGAGTTTAAATATGTATTAAATAAGTTGTAGTAATTAAAACTTATATAATCATTACTGGTCTCACCATTTATGATTAAATTAGATTATATGGGCCCCTTCACGAACAGAACAAAAAGTGTTTTACAGCTTAAAAAACGTATAATTCTCTAATGTAAAATTATGATTAACATAGTCTGATAGTCGATTTATTAGAAGCATCAGTGTGAATAAAAACTGCAGATTAAGTGAACATGCTGCTTAAGGTTGATAAATGATAAAGTAACAGCACAGCCTCCTTACCCAGTGACGAACCACCTGGGGCTGCAGTTATCACTAAAAGACACAGAAAGCTGGTTATTGTACAGAAATTCAATTCTATGTTAT
The DNA here is from genome assembly GCA_026259375.1 of Verasper variegatus. Classification (NCBI taxonomy): domain Eukaryota; kingdom Metazoa; phylum Chordata; class Actinopteri; order Pleuronectiformes; family Pleuronectidae; genus Verasper; species Verasper variegatus. The sequence continues at coordinate 12,051,307 of CM048059.1, forward strand.
TTCATGGTGTGCGCCCTCCAGTGGAGAACACAAGCAAAACAAATGCACAGATTGACAGATTATCAGATATCAATATTAACCTCCTACTGTTTGCATGAACAATAGTTGTTTGCAAAGTCAGCATTGCAGGAATGTGTTTTTTACAAATTCCTGTCTTTTCCTCACCATCAAATACGAAATTGAAAACAGATCGTTAACCCAGCTGCTGATTAATTTTCTCCTTTTGACTGTAAACATTGAAACCAAAAAAGTGCCAGTCAAACCCGCTGGCACATGTTGTCTGAACATTTGTGCGTTTAACTTCTTGGTAGGTGTGAATGTGTTGAAGTGTGTGTCCTCGTGCAGTCGCCAAAGAATGTGAACATGTGAAAGCTGTGGTTTGACAAACAGGAAGACGAACTGAGGCTCTCGTCTCGTGAAGCTTCCTTCTGCGTCTGTTTCAGTGCGCTACCTGGCTCTGCTGAGCTGCTTGCTGTTTCCATGGGAACTGTGGTCTCAGGGACGGTGGTCTCTTCCGTCTCACTGGGCGAGGCCATCGTAGGAGCCGATGTGCTGTCGCCGTCGTCCTTTGTTTCCACGCCCGTCTGTGAACAGCGTCAAAGACAGATCGCAGGCGTTACCTCGTTTTGTCATGAATAACATTTGTCTCATCTCTCTGTTGACCTTTGATTTGCAACAAAGGTCAACAACCATAATTATAAGGAAATAAACTTGTGTGAAATTCGTCACAATTAGTGATAGTTGGTTATTTATTTTCATATTTTTGTCTCATGTTATCACCATTAAGGTTGTTTGATATTTTGGCATAAATTATTATGTGATTATCAAAATAATCAACATATCAACTCTACTTGTCAAATGGTAAAGAAGCAAAAAATAAATGTAACAATCAAATTCACCTGTGAAGAGATAGTAGAGAGTTCTACAGATGGCACACTCCACTCCACATCTGGGCCATAAGTCAGCCACGGCAATAACACATCTCAACCAAAGGTGTGCCGAGTTTGTTTTCTGCTATTTGGGCCATATCCATCATTTACCACATGGGCCATTTTCAGGCTCACATTCAAATTACAACTTGCCTAGAGTTTTCAGGATTTCTGGGCCACATTTACTATTTTATCAGGAGAAAGGCTGCGATTAGCATATTTCCGAATAACTTTAACACTTTTACTTCAACATGAAATAAAGGCCTTTTCCGCAAATTCGATTTTTTGTTGGTATTTCGAGAAGAAACGAGATAACACATCGTTTAATATCAGGTTGGCATCATCTCTCACCATATTCACTGTTGAAAGCGGATCTGTTGCATTTTCCAACATTTGACTCGGGGAGGATGGGGGGGGCAGCGTTGAGTTATTTTCAGCCTCATTCAAAGACTTGGGCAGTGGGGTCGGAGTCCAGGGGCCCGGGGCACCTGTGTCAGTCACAAGGAAGACACACAGAATCAGCCAGATGTTTGATTGGAACAGCAGCACAGATGCAGGATGTGGGCGCTGTCGCCACGGCAACGACTCTGATTGAGAGTCAGAGTGCGGTAGAACATGTCGTGGTATGACAGGGCATTACACAACATACATAACACAATGCAAAAGTATTGAGAGGCCACACACACACACACACACACACACACACACACACACACACACACACACACACACACACACACACACACACACACACACAAAGAATATTCAGAACAAATACATCTTAGATAATATTCAAAACAGTCTTAAGCCTTAAATCACAAGTACCTGCACCCTCCTCGTTATGTGTTGAATTTGTAGTTGACGATTGTCCTCTGGAAATCGAAGAGACTGCCAGAACTGAGACGGACAGAGAGAAGGATGGAGGCAGATGATGGGTTGTCAGGGAAAGAAGTTGAATCCAGCGACATAACTGAAAACACCAGTGGTACAAAGACTGAAAGACGATGTTACACTTTTAAGAAGTAAGCGGAAAATCGGACAGAGGACAAATAAATATAACCTTTGACCTTTGACGTTGGTGATCCTGGAATTGAAGCATTATAATACACCTAATAAAATAGCGCGTGATTCTTCGTCTGCCTCCAAATGTAAAGTTCCTCGTCTGCGTGTTTTGTTGCTTATCAATAAATCAACTTTTTATGCAAAGTCACCATCCGTTAAAATAAAAATGAACAGCATAAGTAAAGAAAAGAAAAGTCAGTAAGTGAAAGTAGGTGACGGTTGAGCTCCACTCACCAAGGAAGCAGAGGCGACTCCACAACTTCATTATGGCGACGACGTTTTATTCTCTCTCTCTCTCTCAGGTTCACTTTCTTAAAGATGGTGGAAGATCATCGGCAGGAGCTGTTGACTTTCTCTTTTAAATTTTGTTCCTTTTTTCCACGACCCCTGTTGCTCGACCTCTGTTCTCACTTCTTCTGGGTCCTCAGCTTGGTGCTCTCTCTCTCTCTCTCTCTCTCTGTCTCTCTACCTCTCTACCTTTCCTCCCCTCTCACCCACTCCTCTGTCATGTCAGCTCTCTTTCTCTATAACTGCCTCTCACTTTCTTCCGTCTTCGCTCTCGTTGTTTATGGCAGTGATGCAGAACAAAGTCGTTTTCCTCTAAAAACGTCAGACTCTAAAAGTAATGTTGTCAAAAGTAGAAGCAGCCAACTCGAAAACCCAAAAATTGACCCGATGAGTAAAAAACGTTATAGTATCAGACATTTACTGATCTACTATAGATAGATATACTATCTTCACTCTATAAAACTTTCTCTCCACCACAGTACAACCTGCTGTTACTCAATATCACAACCCCCACCGTCTCTCTCTCTCTCTCTCTCTCTCTCTCTCTCTCTCTTTCCATTCACACTCTGTGTCTCTACCTTCACTCACTCTCAGTATCAGTCAGGTTTCAGGAACTGAGTCCTCGACCACAGGGGCGCAGGATGCTCGCTGAGCTCAGTACCACATCAGTGCTTAGCAGGCTAATGATCAACGTGTCCACGTCGGAGGCAAAACCTTGGAAAAATCCACCTCAGTCCAAAAAGGTCAAAGACGCAATATCGCTCTGTGAACTTCCATCGCTGAAGTGAAATCTTTCATTGACTGGATACAGGTTCAAGAAATATTGATAATGTGCGATTTAATCCCACAAAAAAATGTTGAGTGTGCAAAGGCCCGAGTTTCAAACGTTTTACGAATCATTTTTATTCGTAAATACATAGACATGAATCTGGTTACTCAGAGACAGTGAGTGCCATTGTCTGCATATAGACACACTAGAATAACCAAAGTGTCACAGAGGGGGAGCACATAAGAAGCAGGTTTATTTATGATCATAGAGTCAAACAAAATGTCATCACAGCAAACATGATGCTCTTCAGTGCGCGAACATGCACAGAACGAGGAGAACGAAGACAAGGCAGCGGGGATCCGTGGTCGCTCTGGACGAGGAGGACGAGGAGGACGAGGAGCTGGAGGTGTTGCCTGTAGCAGGAGAGAGAAAACAGAGTGCGGCCATTTCATTGTACAAAATAGAAAATTAAACTGTTTTTGAAACTCTGCTTATCCAATAAATGACCTCGACACAAATATATACAGTATTTCATCGCTTGACCAAAGGATTACAGAAGAAAAATTAGCTTTACATTTACAAGCTGTAAAATGTGGAACTGCTGCTGCTGAACACTTTGATAACGTAAGAAAACAAAGTGTTAAAAACAGCAGTGGAGGTTGAGGTCACCTGAGGGGGGGTCGTCTGGGATTTCACCACTGGAAACTCTATAATCTTCACCATCATGTTCAGTATCTTCATCAGACTCTTCTAATGACATCACTGCACCACCTGCAGCGAAAAGAGAATTGGGCGTGGAAATTAAACATGCTTAACAGTGGTTCTTACGTAGTCAGGTGTTAATACAAAGTAATGTCACTGGTCGAGTGTCTTTTCAACTGAAGAGTGATTTTACATTTTTAATAGTGTTTCATCTGAATAATAAGTAAAGATTCTGAGTAAAGATTTATTGTATTGTAGGAAAATTAAACCAAAATATCTCGGATAAGAACGCTTTGGAGTCAGAGTCTGAGCAGCAGTGATCGTGAAGTGGCGCCAATAAACAATTTGCAGACTCTCTAGAAGGGGTCAGTAAAGACGAGACACTTGGACAGTTCACAGAACATGTGAACATTCGGTTCTGAGTTAGACAAATTGTAGGTTTTAGGCCAGCGACGACACGTCTGAATGAAGTTAAAGAGTTTTTATCAGTTTGTGTCCTGATTCTTCTGTTGCTTCTCATTCACAGCGATGGATGAACTTTCAAATGCTGTTTGGAAATTAATGGAGGTGAATAAGTCACATTGACTTTAAAAGAAGTCAAATCAGAGACAGAAACAAAGAGAAAAGTGATGGTTTGTGTTCAAAGGTCATTTACTTGATCGGATTTAACATTAGTCAAAATTTACTTTGATGTTATCTGATCACAGGAAGCGAGATCTTGTATCCAGACAAGCACAGTTTTTCACCTACTCACCGAGAACCCACAGCAGCAGAGAAACCTTCATCATCATCGTCATCATCATCGCCTCTTCTCCTCCTCTTCTTCTTCTTCTGCTGCAGCTACCTCCAAACGTCAGGTGATACAACTCGGACCACCACAGTTGCTCCAGCTGACAGGAGGCCACCGCTGCGTCTTTATCATCTGTCACTTTACAACAGAATGCACTGACACAGGAACTGTCAAACCACAGAGCGATGGAGACGTCACATCTCCTCACTTATTGTATCAGCAAATATCACACGTGTAAAGTTTTAGGCACAAAATTGAGGAAGCGCTCAAAATCATACAAAGTGCAAGAAAAGAGAAATAACTCAGTGTCGATGCTTTGAAACAGCTTCTCTGCAGTGATTCAATGTTCCTGATCAGTTAATTAGTTATTTGATGATATTAAAAAGGGGTGGGACGTCATGATTGACAGCTAAGACAGATCCGCGATTGGTCGAGCGGCTCCATCCCCCCCAATCGCTACTGTCGCTACAGACTTAGTTTGCAAAGACCTTTAGTCTTGTTTTCTTGTTGGGTCAAATTCAAATGACGTCCTGTAGCTTACTGCTGAGCTGCAGCTTCTGCAAAGTCGATAAAGACAACTCTGTCGTACTTGAACATTTTATATAAATCATCCACTATATAGCAACAAAGATGTTCAACCCAATTTGCAAAATGTTCTTTTTTCATATTAAAAACTGATCTGGTGATATTGAAAACCAAGCTGCATTGACCTGCACTGGAAAAGTTCCAAACCCATTTAAGACTCTTTAAATGGACGAATCTTAAAAATGATGAAGACATTTTAAAGAAGGAAAAAAAAGACACAAACAGAGTGTTAGCAGGGATCACGATATTTTATGGTCATAATTATTTTCACATCATCTTGGCAATAATGTCCTCCAAAAGGAAAGAAGAGACTTAATAATGAAGCGTCACAGTGGTGGTTCACCAGCAGATGGAAGCATTGACCCTCAACAGGATGGGCTGAGAGGTGTACCCTTCAGAGTCCAGTCAGATTCATCCATCCCATAATAACAATGTAATAATGATGGTTTGTATAGTGTTTACAATCAGGGACAAAAAGAGTCGGACGAACTTCAGAGTTCAGCTTCGTTTAAAGATACAGTGATTAACTTTTCCAACAACACAGTTTCCTCGTTGGTGTAAAAATGTAGGAAGTGAGAACACAGATCTCAGTCAGATTTACCTTCTTTCAAACGCAACAGGTGAAGTAAAAAAACAAAAAAAACCCAAAGAGGGACAAACATTAACAAACTGAAATCACACAATGAACATTAAAAACAACGAAGCACAAACTGATACAAGTGCAAATGAGACAAGACACAACTTGCACATTGTGTATATTGCACGGAAAAATATACTCTTAGTGTGTTGACGTAAGGCATTGTCATTACTGTGTAAGAGTGTTTGTGTTTCTGCATATAAAGACACAACAGAACAAACTCTTCATTTCACCATTAAAGTTAAATCAGCTGGAGTAAGGTACTTTTCTTTTTAAAAATAAGACAAACAAATATTATCAGAAACAGTTGTGGAGACTATTTTCACTGACCCCACAAACATTTAGAGAAGGAATATTATTTATCTTCAAAATTTGCCCCATCAAATTATTTTCATCAGCATAAATCATCTGAAAATATTCAAGTGCTGCCAGGAATATATACAAATGTACAAGTTTATGCATGAAATCAATATAATTTACTCACATGTTGTGGTCGTATAGTTTGTGTTGCATGTTTTGTACTTTAGGACTTTTAGAAAGCCCCCAGTCTTCTGCTGGTGGTTGCGTATCACTTCCTCTGTTTGAAGTTTTCAGCAGTGCCTTGCTCACAGGCACATTAGTGGCACTTTCTCAGGCAGCGCTCCTCTGATTACTCCTCGGGAGAACAGTCCAGTGCGACGCTGTGCTCCTGGGCGATGGCGGCTAGCTCTTTGAGGAACTCTGCGAACAGGACGATGGCGAACACTCGGCTCTTGGCTTGCGGGGGGATCGGAGGGCAGGGCGGCAGGACGCCAAGAGGAGGCAGAGCCAGAGCGTTTCTCACAGAGCCGTTGGGGAGAGACGGGTCCAGGATGATATCGCCGCTGTGAGACTCGAGGCACTCTGAGGAACACGAGGACGGTAAAGGTCAGTATGCTACAGACAAAATGTTGACTACACCTTTTCCAACTTGATATCTAGTGTAGCTATCTCATAGGGTTTCCAATATAGACGCTTGTGTTTAATCACCTCTAAACTTGCTGTCCTGGTCTTTCACCAACAAGAACCTCCAGGCCTGAGTGACCAGCGCTGGATAATCCGCTCTGGCCGCCACGTAGCGCTCAATCTGAGCATGAACCGACACCAACACCTACAGAGACGTACACAACGTTATCATTTAGATCTGTTAAACAATGAGAAACCAAACCAGATGCATATGACGTGTGATTGGATGTTACCTGGTACAGAGTGCGTACGTTGGGCTGAATGTGCGTTGTGTCGGTGCTGAGCATGAAGGATCTCAGCAGAGGTTGTGGGTACGACGCCAGCTGGGCCAAGATGCCCGTCACCAGCAGGTTTACAGCGATGGAGTTCTCCAGAATGTTCTCGAGCCGAGATAACAGGACACTGATGAATGGACCTGGGACAGAGAGGTGAACTCCAGGTTAGTGTGAATATAAAGCCTCAGCTTAAGCTTGACGCATTGTAAACTCTCAAATGAGTCTATAGACCCATTTCATATATTAAGTCATTAAATACAAAAAGGTCACTTCCTAATGTTGAGACAGTCTGCTGGTACCAGAGTGGTGACGCAGGCACAAAGCCTCTTTCAGTTTTTCTAATGGAATTCATAAAGCTACTTAAAACACTTGGGCTCAAAAACACACCTGTAAATGGAACGCCATTCCTGCTGCTGCCTTTTGTCTCCTCTCCTTCCTCTACCTCCTCCATCATCTCCTCCTCCTCCTCCCCTTCCACCTCTCCGTCATCCCACGATGAACTGAAACCTGACTCTTGGAAGAGCCCCTCTTCCTCCTCCACCAGTTTCTGCCTGAGCGCTCGGACCCGCCTTCTGAATGTGCCGATGTCCTCCGCGATGTCGTCACAGTCCGGCTCCACCCCGAGGGAGAGCATGAGTTCATGGTACTGGGACAGGAAGCCGTTGTTATTCTTTACTTTGTTATCAGGCCAACTTGGAGACGTGGTTGGGTAATGTGGCTCAGATCCATCGTGGCCATTGGGTAAAGCGTTTGTATTTTGGCTGTTGTGACGTAGAAGCTGTTGGTGTGTTGTGTGCTTGTGATTGACAGTTGTGTTAGTTGTGAGGTCACTCTGGTTGCAGCTTTTCTTTAACGACTGGCCGTCTTCATCAGCATCATCGCATTCGTTGATGATGTGATTCTTTACATTGAAACCGTTGGTGTAAACCTTACGTCCCCTCGTCTCTCCTTGTGATTCAGGCCTGATTTTCTCATCTTCTTCTTCCTCCCTCCTTCTCCCAGTCTCCCTCCTGCATTCCTCACTCCTCCTCTTCACCTCATTCCCACAAACTTCGCTCCCTCTTCTTTCCTCCCTCTCTCCATCCTCGCTCCTCCTCCTTGTCGACATAATGCTGTTAACTGTTTCCATTACCGTTCTCCCTGTTTGCGTTAACATTGTTGTGATCGTTGACGTTGTCACTGTCGTCGGCGCTAGCTGACCATGTGAGATGCTTCCTTGTGCCAGTCGATTTGCTGCCATGATTCGCTCCAACATGGCCGCCTTTGTGTCCTTCTGGGCGACTAGATCGTAGACGAGAACATCGTCCTGAAACTCGGACTCCTCTACGTACGAGCCATGCACCAACTTGATCGCACTGCGTCGCATCTCCTGGATGTGCTGAGGAGGTAAAGGAGGAGGTGGACCCAGAGTCACAATGCCGTTGGCAAACCCTGAGTTTATCATCACTGATGAAGAGAGATCGTCATCTGCAAAAATGTCATCCCACTCCAGCTCCAGAGCGGAACTGGCCCTTCCTGTGTGGTTGCTGGTGGAGACAGTATCTGATGAGGAAGGGGTGGGGGAGAGGGCAGAGGGGGGAGGAGTGATGACCAAAGAGCAGATGGAGTCACTCTTGACCCGCTGTACGAATTCCTCCTCTTCATCCACGTCGCCCCCTGGTGTGTCAGATCGGTTATCGTCAGACGAAGGGTTGATCCCGTCATATGGGGCCGACCAGAGCCGACATGCCCTGCAGGAAAACAACACTCATTACACCTAGTGTTGGACAATAAAAAAAATCTTTGACTGGTTTATTCCCCAGAACAAAAGGTAAGAATCAACTTGAACTGTCGACCACTGTTTCCTGATTTCATCGCCGAGGGAAAAATATGTCATGCACACGAACCTGTGGGACGTGGCGATGGCCTGGCGAGCGTCGGAAAGGTAGTGGAGGTAGTTTACAGCCATCAGAAAATCGGAACCTCGACAGTAACCAACACTGTCCGACACAGACAGGTCTAACACAGACAAACAATTTAAATTAGCATACAAACGTGTACAGGTACTTGTGTTGTGTATGTGTCCGTTGTACTGACCTGCTCCTTTGGGAAAGTGGATGTGCTCAGAGTGTGAGTGTGTCTTTGTGTTGTGGAGGTACACGGGACACCAGGAGGGCATTAGGAGCAGGAAGGAGGCAGCGCTGGTGGAGTAACAGTCCCTCTGCTTTAAGGAGGAGCGCTGCTTCCTGCTCAGGTGGCTGCAGGGAATCAGATACCTGAGGTCACAGAGACACGCCCACGTCAGTCTGAGCGTGGACCAGAACAGCTGCCGGTGCCTGTTGCCCCTAGTGGCTGACTGCAGTATATATTATATATGGACCAAACTCCATTTAATTTTTTTACTTATCAGACTGACCTGAACACCAGCTGCAGCATGACGTCTTCACAGAACAGACCAATCAGAGTCCTGAACAGAGCCAGAGACACTGTACCCAGCTGGTGGACACACAAAAAGGTCAGAGGTCATCTGACTTGTTTGGATAGAGCATCATCCAACTATCAGACCGTACATCTGTTACCTGGAAAGGTGTGTTGACCCGGCTGACCAGCGTGTCCAGAATGTGCACGTTGTCGTGCGTGTGCAGCAGGATGAAGGACAGGAAGGTTTGGAGGAGGGCGGGCTCGGAGATGGAGCGCAGGAACAGGTCCAGGTACGCCGTCGTGGTCATCACCTCCTCCACCGTCAGCTGAACACACACACAGAATAACACACTCTTTCACACCTTCAGACCTTTTCAGTTTACTCTGAACCTAAATATCAGGTGTGACAGGTTCCTCTGGGGACGGAGCATCACAGGGAAAATCTCTTTCTGTCACCATCTGCCGCTCAGGGTGTCAGTGAACGCAGCGGCGACTAGTGATGTGTTCAGGTACCTTGTGCAGAGCCGGAGCCAGAACAGGCACCAAGAAGCCGTTGTAGATGTAACTGAGCAACTGAGACCTGATGGAGGGATGAGCGACCTGAGAGAAACAGATAAGGACAGGACAGACAGAGTGATAAATGCTTCTCTTTCAAATTGTCTCTGCCATTATTCACAGCATGCGTGTGTGTGTGTGTGTGTGTGTGTGTGTGTGTGTGTGTGTGTGTGTGTGTGTTACCTTGGTAACAGCACTACAGAAGTCCAGTGAATGCAGGAAGTGGACGAGAGCTGGAACCTGTTGACCCCAAACATCAGGTCAGAGTGGTGTCAACATTCATTAATCAAGTCATTCATCTGTTTATTCTTTCATTCACTCGTTCACTTCACCAACTCTATTTAGATTCATTTTTTTTAAACGTGCAAACACAATAACTCAGTTGCGTCGGCCCGTGGGTCAGTTTCCTACTCCTGTCACTCAATCACTGTGTGGTCGTCGTGGTTACCTGCTGCCAGTCGGCCTGGTCCAGACAGTGCCAGTCTTCACTGTAAACCTGCAGCCTGGCTGGAAGAGACGAGTAGAGACCAGACAGACCTGTGGCCAGCACCTGTCACCACACACACACACACACACACACACACACACACACACACACACACACACACACACACACACACACACACACACACACACACACACACACACACACACACACACACACACACACACACACACACACACACACACAAAGAATATTCAGAACAAATACATCTTAGATAATATTCAAAACAGTCTTAAGCCTTAAATCACAAGTGAGGTGTTTTATAGGTCTGCAAACATATTTAAAGGATCTTACAGAGCCTTATAAGGTCTTAAATAGTATTTTATAAAGTCTCCTAAGCCTCAAAAGCCTTTAAATAAATATCACAAAGACATGACTTCGAAAAGAAAAGTCTTAAAATGTATTAAAAGACCTTGAAAATCTTTGAACCCACACAGGTCTTTATGAAAATGAAATCCCAGGGTGTCTCAATGTGTTTTTTTATTAAAAGCATGAGCCAGAGAAGGTAGAAAGCCACATCATGAATATCAACACAAACCGCAGCAGCAGATGTGGTGCGACGAACAGATACAGTCTCAAGTCTCGTTAACAATCAGGCAGCTGCCCAATCATGTGCAGACTTACTAATCCCTCTCTGTGTACCAGCCAATCTCACGCTGCTTTACTAATCTGCACTCAGCCCAAAGATTGAGGTCAGAGTGTGGTCACATGGGTTTAAATCTGACACACACACACACACACACACAGCACACGCTCGTGTCTTAGCTCGCCTTGTCACACACACAGAAACTGGCGGTGACGAAGCCAACATGGCCGACAGAGGGAGTTTACAGCAATTACAGGCAACAGGCAGAGCTTTCATGAATCTGATAAGTTTGGTTTTAATTAGATATTTGATGATATAAAAAAGAGGTGAAACATCATGATTGACAGCTGAGACTGACTCCTGATTGGTCGAGTGGGTATAATGTCAAAAGTAGAAGATGGTAGCGCTTGTGTCTGAGATGTCTGAGCTTCATTTCTGTACAACGGGTGGAAGTAGAGACGCATCGTTATTCACAGTCTATGTTTCTGCCCTAAAGCTACTGAACACATGCCATTTGTCCTTCGTCTGCCACCGTATCTCTCTCTCTCTCTTTCTGTCTTCTCCTTCCTCTCTCTGTCTGTCACACTCTCTAACTCCATGAGTCCCTGAGGAGGAGTACGTGCTCATTAGTTCATTACATAACTGTGTTAATGAGATTACAAAGCAGAGCGGAGATGAATGGAGGAATGAGCTCCACCGCTGCACGACTCAAGACACAGATCTCATTCATAAAAACGTCTTCACACTTAACAAACAAATGAATGTTTTTTCAGTTTTAATTTCTCTACATGAAGTCGGAATGAATGTGGAGATGAACAGAGTTTAACTCAACTGTTTTACAGATTTATTCCTATTTCAGTTTTTTATTCACATCGGCTGAGTCGAGCCGATCCTGAACAAATCAATGACGTTACCAGGACGAGCAGCGGCAGACATGAGGCGACCATGAAGCTCGACAGAGGTATTTTAGAATGAAGCGTCAAGGTTCACGCTCTCAATCCTGTGAGTGTGTGTCTGTGTGTGTCTGTGTGTGTGTGTACTTACAGGACAGAAGTATGTGTTCTCTCCGATGTGCTGGGCGACTCGAGGCTCGGAGGACGACAGAGACATGATGAGCAGCAGAGCGTCTCGGGCCTGTTGACCCACTGAACCCTGTCTGAGATACAGAGACAGTTTTTTATATACGTTAATATACATTGTGTGTGTATACAGTGGTGTATATAGTGATGCACCTGTGTATATCCATGTATTTGTGTAACTCTGTGTGTGTATCGTATGTATGTACATACAGTATGTGTGTATACCTTTCTTTCTTTGTGTTAATTATGCAAAAGTGTGTTTGCACCTGTTTTACATACTTACCTGTGTATACCTCTTACATACAGACAGTATGAGCATATGAACTTGTGTGGTCGTAAAACTGTGCATGAGACCTACCTGTGTGTGTATGGTATGAGCAGGGAGAAGAGGAGGAAGTTGGCGGCTCCCTGGTCCTCACTGGTGTGGAAGAACAGCTCCAGCACTGAGGGATCTTTGACCAGAGCGACACACAGCTGGTTCAGCAGGAGGACAAGCTCTGCCTCCACCACGCCGCCGCTGCTCTGGAGAGGGAATGCAGGCGATTAACTAACCACCTTACCATCGACACCTGCAGTGTGTGAAACCACTTCTTAATGAGCCACTTACAACCAATTAGATGTCAGGAGACAGTTAAACCATCTCCAGTTGCTCTTTAAACTGATTAGCTGGGTGAAGGAAATCCATGACGCTGACACCTGTCAGAGTCTGAGATTAGAAAAAAACTCAAATCTCTTTTCAGGCGTTTAAGGCACCTAATGATTTTCACATTGGCAGAACCACCACTTTATGAAAGGCTTTTATTCTGAAGCTTTTGGCCTGTGACTGCTCAGACCATAAAGCGTCTGTGGTGGTTGCCTGGACAGGACACATGTTGCTGTCACACAACAGAGCAACAATAAGTGTGTCTCCCGGTCAACTCACCGGTTCCAGCTCCAGCACACGAGGCCAGCAGCATCATGAGCGGTCGGAGAACAGGCTTATGATGCAGCAGAGGCTGTTTGGCTTGAGACAGGAGCATCTGGTACATCCGGAGCTGCTCCAGCTTCATGTCCTCAGTAAACTGCCTCCTCAGGCTCCACAGAAACAACCTCTCCATCACGCCCTCCAGAACCACAAACTCCAGGATTGGACCCATTGCTCCTCCTGAAATCAGGACATTAAACTCATCAAACCAAGTACAACCCAGCACTGTGACACGATGAAGCCTGCTGGGTTCTTTTGTTGGTCTCTAACCTTGCCCTGCGTCTTCCTCCATCAGCAGGAAGAGCATGTGTTCCACATAGTTCTGGACGGCGCTGGCTTCGTCAGCTGGGATGGGGCCGAGGCGTAACGCTCCAGAGCCGCTGGCGCTACTAGCATGACCGGAGAGGAAACTCAACGCACCAGCGCCGCTGCGACCCGGCTCGTGTTTCTCCAGAATCTTCACGACCTGTAGAGAGATTGGCAATATATGTAATCTAATGAATGATATAATTCCACATGTATTTTACATGATCATCCCTTTTCTCATAACAACCTTTTCCCAGCTGTATGTTTAAGGGTTTTAAGCTGTAATAATGTTTATCAACAGTCAAAAAGTTTGATTATATGCACAATATATTTCCACAATATGACAATATTAGAAATTTGATACTGTATATTCCAAATTTAGCCTTATTCATTAGTCGCCTTTTTGCTGATTTGTATCTTTGTTGTCAACATGTTTGGGAGGGACGAACAAGGACTGAATACATGAATGAAAAGAAAGAGAGAAAGGGAAGAATGTCATTCACTGTCTGGTCTTGTGTTAACCTTTGACCCCGAGCTGCTTCAGACAAGGACCACACTCACTCACACACACACACACACACACACACACACACACACACACATAATACACTTGTGGACACACAGAGGCAAAAAGTGTGTGTGGGTTTTCTTGGCGGTTGTAGAGAGAGGTCTGTTCTAAATGGATCCTGTGTTTAAGGGCCAAAGTCTGGGTCAGCAACGCACACACACAATATAACACACACAATATAACACACACACAAGATCACAAACTGTGTCAGCCAACCATTACGAGATAGTAGGACAGACTGAAGAGACGGAGAGATAAAGAATGGGAAAGAGATTTTTTAAAAGAGTAAATACAATTTCAATTGACTGATTGATTACCTGTGCCCAGTGGTTCTTAAACACGATCATGCAGGTCTCCGGGTCCACTCCTCTCAACGTGAGAGACTTCTTCCGGGCGCCCCTGACAACCACCGAGGCCATCATTTTGATTGGCTGTCAGGCGGCTATAGCATGTTTCCAGTCAATATGCGTGTGTGTTTGTGGGGAGGAGGCGGGCTGATGGTCGTCTGATGTGAGGACAGGGAGCATTGGCAGGATCTCTCACCCCAACATCAGACTGCTTCCCTGGGATCTGCAGACAGCTGCTGGCCTGCAGGACGAGGACAGAGTGACACTCGCTGTTAGTTGACGTATTTACACACTTGGACTTCCTGGAGCTCACCAGTACTTTCGAGTTATTGAAAACATACAACACTGAGGGTTTTTCATGTGTGAGGCTGTGAAAAACTATTTTCCTTCCATCCTGGCAGTTTCATTTAACTTCCCCACGTTATGAAAATCAACTTGCTAAGAGCTGCAGGAGGATAATCTATGACGGTGAACACTATTTTTAGCCACACTCGCGCCATGGCTCTGGGTCGGACGGAAATATCTCAAAACAAACGTATTATGTTTTTTACAAACCTTCAAAGACCTTTGTTGATACCTGAACATGAACTCATCTGGTGCCATCATATGATCCAGTTTGTATCATTACTAAATGCTGCAAAACCAAATTCATTCATGACTGTAGAATCATCCGGTGTCTGGATTACCACATGAAATAACGTAACGCTAAGCAGGATATCACGGAGCAGCGACTCTACTCCGACACCCTACAGATGTCTGAACTCCTCATCCTGTCTTTAAGGCTGAGCCCAGACACCCTGCAAAGGAAGCTCATTATCGGCTGCTGGTTTGTGTTATCTCATTCATTCAGTCACTACCCGGAGGTGGTGACCACAGGTGAAGTTCGGAACCTTTGCTTTGCGGCTCAGCTCCACCTTCACCTCAGCTCCGCACTGATCCACGTTCGGCTTCACCCTCTCCAAACCCAGAGATACGTAAACTCCCTCGTTTCCCTTCGCTTCATAACTTTGACAAACTTTATATGATTAAAAACATCAGGGCACTTTTGCAGTTTGATAAAGAAAGCTGCAACCAAGCCAGCAAACAGGCAGGTTTAGAACTGCAGGCGTTGAAAATTAATCAAAGTTAACTTCATAAACCACAGCCTCGCCATGAGCGTACAGTCAAATCAACACCTGATCAACTGGAGGGGATGTGTGTGTTTATTGTTTCAACCTAACTGAGAAGACTTGTCCTGAACTTTGTGTTTGAAAGGTCCAGTGGATTTATTTCTGACGCACAAACTCTGAGGTGAACAACATATTAATCCTCAGCAGGAGGCTGGTGAACAGAGCGGGGGAGGGGGGACACTCTTAAACACCCGATGTTTCCAGGACTGTATCAGTACATCCTCCCATTTTATCTCTGCCCAGAAACCAACGCCACCCAAGGCCAAGACAGGAAGTAAAGGTCGTCAGCGGTTGAAGGAAACAGGAAGAGTGGTCCGAATGCATCCAAGTCCCACCCAGGGCGTTCCAGGACATTCCAGGACATTCCAGGACATTCCATGAATTCCCACTCCACCAAACCCCTAACTGCACAGAACAGTGTACCTACCTCTGAGCTGCTGCCGAGGCCACATGGACGAGCGAGCCTGACACCTGTTGTCCTGAGAAAGAGAGAGAGAGAGAGAGATTGTTAAACTGTCTGGCTCGAACACACACACACACACACACACACACAGACATACATTTGTGTACTTCTGTTTTAGTGAGGAAATGTCTTCACTCCTGTGCTTAAAATGGTCCTCACAAATACATCAGTACAAGCACCCCCACACACACACAAACACAGATTAAAGGCCCAGATGGTAAAGGATGGATTTGTAAACCGTGTGTATGAGATAGTGATGTTTAATCCCAAACCGCCACCATGAGTGTGTGTGTGTGTGTGTGTGTGTGTGTGTGTGTGTGTGTGTGTGTGTGTGTGTCTGTCTCTCTGTCATAGCCTACCTTTGGAAATAATTATAATACTAAAAACCAGTTAATTGGGGACAACTTGTCCAACACGAGGACAAAAGCTGAGTCTCTAATTAGGAAAACACTGATTTTTGGGTCAGTGGTTAAAGTTATGCTGAGTCTCCAGGAAATGATGTCCCCACAAGTGCCGGCATGTGTGTGTGTGTCCTTGTTAAAGTCAGACAGTCACATGCCATCACACAAACCAGGGATTACACACACACACACACACACACACACACACACACACATGGAGGCCGGAGGTATTCACGTTGTTTCTGACCTGATTTTTGATGCTCTTCATTTTATCTGATTGAGGTTTAGATGAAATCATGATGATGACTGTTCAAGGGCACTTCAGCAGAGCACACACACACACACACACACAACCAGGTCTGAATCTGCAAATGTGTCACAGAAAATTAAAGTGTGACCACCATTACAATAATAAAAACTAGAATGAGGTAAAATCAGGGAATGTGCTACGATAAAAGTTTATTTTAGGTTTGATTCAAAGGAAGCTTCCCATACCTGCCGTCATCGGGGGTCCTGTCTGATGTGGTGAGGTGTGTGCACATGGTATAACACACACACACACACACACACACACACAGTAGATACTTATATTCTGTTGATCTTTTCATCTAAAAAAGTTCTTATTTCAATTTTTCTACTATTTTGAATCTCCCTCTTTTTTGTTTCTGTCATGCTCTACTAATATTCTACTCTGTTCTAATTATGTTTTATTACTTAATTTCAGAGTTTTTGTATTTGTTGTGTTCACTTCACTAAACCCTATATGTATATAATATCATTTTTAGTGTAATATGTTTTATTATTCACATTTTATAATTATTATTCATATAACATTTTTACAATTCTTCATGTTGTGCATGTTTCTATTTCTTATTTTCTATCTTTACTCTTAATATAGACACTGACCTGCTGGAGTGAGGTAAACGTGTCTCAGCCTCGCTTACTGTTCCTCCTTCTCCTTCTTCTTCTTCTTCTTCTTCTCCTTCTTCTTCTCAACAGACACAAGGTAAATCCAACAAAAACAAAACAATCAATAATAAAAGTCAGTGTAAAAAGTCAAATAAAGTCAAATCCAGACGTTTCTTTTCCTTCTTGTAAAACGAGCTGTTGTTTTGTTTCAGTCTCTCTGAGGCTTTAAGCTGCTCAGCTGTCAATCACCCTGCTGCTGGCCGCTAGGTAACTATGTGGCCCCGCCCAAATGTACCACAAACCACGCCCCCGAGAGAGAGAGGGCGTGAGAGAGAGAGAGAGATTAGTCAGTGCTGCCCTCCTGTGGCAAAACACACAAACTACAGTTGACTTGTTAACAAGTGTTTTTTATTGCTTCAGAATCAGATGCACGTGCAGAGTTTGAACTTGATGACGTGATACATGGAACAATCACAAATATAGTCAAATCAATTCTGAATAAAACCTGAAGAGTCATTAAATGGAAAAGTTCAAAGTGACAGAATCTCAAACTTTCATTCTGGGTCATTTTAACTTTCAATACCTGATTTTCTGTCTTTGTTTGAACCAGAATCCCATCTGTGATGTTCTGTCACCAACACAACTGTCAATAAAACAAAGTGTCAAATCATCAGGACCCAAAAATACAAGAGAAATCACACAGATGCTGCAGAAATGAAAAACAAATTAAAAATGCAGGTGTACAAACTAGTTATTGTGTCTTTTTCTTTCAAAGTCTTCAAACTAAAACCTCACTCACAGACTCGTCCTCACTCTCAAACACGTCTGCTTGTCTCGACACTGATCAAGACTCTGAGTCGCTCTTCATCATCCATCGTCATCTGTGTCTCCAGCGTGTTCAGCCTGTTATGATTTCAGCTTTATTCTTATTCTATCCTTTTTTAATTGTCTATAAAAGCAGTGACAACACAACGGCTGCTTTGTTTTCGTGTCATTTGTGATTTATTTTTCTCTATGTGAAGATGTTTTTTCTGTCTGTAGTCGTTTTGTATGTGTTTAGGTTTGTTTTCGTGTTATATTTAGGTTGTTTTGCATCTTCGGGTCAGTTCTCATGAGGATTATTTTGCGTCCAGCAGTTATTTCTTATTATTTGCGTGGTTCTGCATCTCTTCAGAGTTGTTTTGTGTCCCTTTTTGTGTGTCATCGTTATTTTTTGCATCATTTTTGTCTCATTGCAGTTGTTGTGCATCATATTTCTGGTCATTTAACGTCTCTTCTTGTTCCTTATTTCTTTAACAACTGCTCATTAGTACCACTTTAGCCATGTAGCTTAGCTTGTGTCACGCTAGTTATGCTAATTGTCGGTTCCGCCATTTCTTTTCCCAAGTTTCTTTTTTTTTTTTTTTTTAAGTCGGTTGGTGACGTCACGGGGCCGGTGCGCGTGCAGCTGTGCGCTGAGCTCGCGGCGCAGAAACTCTTCACCCGAAACTTGACGTTAAAAAACTGCGCAGTTTGAACGTAACTGCGGCTTTAAGCGGTTTGTTGTGACTCCGTGTGGAGCAGCCGCGTCTCACGGAGCCCGGACGACACTTCGGCCGTGTTCGGGTGAACTTGTCCCGGGTTGTCGAGGCTGTGGTCGACGACACAACAACAACAGCAGCAGGACGAACAATGTCGGGAGTTGTGACCTCCTCATAAGCAGCCTGTGGTTCTGACCCAGCTCCGTTTCACTTCCCCCCGAGGACAACACCGGAGAGCGGAGAGGAGACATGGCCGAGGCTCGCTCCGAGGAAGAGGAGGAAAACATGAGGGAGAGCCGGGAGCAAGTGGTCCGACGACAGCCCCACACCTCCGGAGGTAAACGAGGCAAAATGTCCCCTGACATTCATCCTGTTTATTCAGATGTCACCTGTTACACACTTCGTTGATTCAGACATGTTGGAAAAACAAGTTGTCACGAGTTAGAATGAAAAAACAACATCACACAGAAGCTTCCAATGTCCAGACAACAGCTCCTGTCACCAGGTTTCTATATAGTTCATGTTGAAAAGAAGTTGTCACGAGTTAAATGGGATCTTATGATGTAAATACAACTTTAAATGTACAGGTAACAACTCAAAAACACTCCTGTCTCTTGGGTTTGTTCAGTTTTAGTTTCCTTGACTTCAGTGGGATCCTCATCTCTCCTGCAGGATCCACCACGTCTGTGATATTTGTTGTCTCCCTGTTAAATCTCTCATGGGACTGATGGATTTAAAAATCACCAAATTACTGGTTCAATTTGCTGAATATACATAAACTACGAGTGTCTATAAGTTGATTTACTAGTTAAAGATATAGATTTCTTTTGAAAGTCAACAATGCCCATCTCTTAAATCCCAGGGTGGAGTTTTCCTTTTGTTCTGTCCGATAAAAGTCCCGAAACAAAAAACTCTTCAGTTTATTGTCATGTAGGATACAGGAGAGCGCCTCCTGCAGCCAGAACCACAGAATGCTATCAGAACTATTGCTAATTAATTTTCTGGTAATTGCCTAATGGCTCAATCAACTAATCGCTTCAGCATACATTTCCCACAATTTTTCAGAGAATAAATATTTAAAAATATACACCAGGCAGTTTGAATATGTTAACTTTGTGTTTATAGGCGCCACAATTTCTTTAAAATACCCTTTTCGTACATTTGACAGACCAACATGTCTTCCTGTGCGCTCCCAGAGAGGTTGAGCTTCACTGTGTGAGACTGTGGGTGTAACCTGCTCAAACCCACAGCCATAAATTCTTGTATCAACATGTAAATATCTCATCATTTGGGTCAAAGTTCTCTCACTCACTCACAGACACACACACACACACACACATTCCCAGTTGGCTGTAATGGTGCAGGCCTGTGCCAAGACTTAAAACCATTATGTACAAGGGTAACACAGGGAAACACAAGTTATAATTTAGCATGTCTCGACTCTCAGCACCGTGTTTGTGTGTAAGACAAGCGTATAATTTCACCATCACTTCATCCCTCTGTTTAGGACGGGGCATATTTTGGGAAAATGACAAATACTTCCTGTTTCTTTCTTCTCAAATATGACGATTAGAGAAGCTACAACCAGATCTCAATATTTTTTTTTTTTTGTCATTTTCCTGAACTCCTCATGTTGTGTATATGTTTACTGCTGTTGCGATTTAAAAAATATACAAACACCTTAACATCAGGGTTTTATCCAAATCGCCATTTTTGTACGAAGTGGAGAAAGTGGAGATGCATCGTCCATCTTTATTTTACAGTCTGTACTCGAATAGACGACGTAGAGTTTCCATTCAGTCTTGTGTTTGATCCTGGTTTCAGTTTGTTTGGAATGAACACAAGAAGAAATGGGAAGTAGAAGTGGCTCTGGCAGGTGATATCAGGTGACAGTTGATAATAGGGAACTGTGCACGGGCTTCAACATGGTCGACACACACAGATCTGGGAGCATGTGTCCCTCCGAGTCTCCGTCAGCTGCTGTTGCGAAACATGTGATTGTGAGAAGCTGAGGTCGCTGAGTTTAGAGCCATCATGTTTCAAATGCTTTTTGTCTCTCACATTTGTTTCCCAAGAGCCGACGTGCAGGAAATCTAGTTGGAAAACGTTTGGACACTGACACATTTACCGACAACACAAACTCAAAACTCTGGAAAGCACCAACAATAAGGTTGCATGTTAGTGTGCAGCATTCCTCTTGTGTGGTTCTGCTCCCGGTGGATTTAACGGCAATCTGTGATTAATTTTTCTTGGCATCTGAACTCGGTTGTTTACCACAAGGTTTGTGTTCAGCCGCTCCTTAGCTTCGGGGGAAAATGTGCAGCGTAATCAAAGTGTTGAAAGTCACTGTCTCGGGTCGAGTTACACCTGCGTTAATAAGGTTCTACTGACGTTTGGAGATTAAAGAGTGTAAGGTGCTGACTCGTTCAATGTGAATGTGCTGATGTCATGCGTTAATGAACTGCATTGTGGTTCCGCTGCAGCCCAACAGAATTAATACCATGTGTGACTGCAGAGGGCGCTGTTGCTCAGTAAAGCTTACTTAGTGTTGTTACTTAGTAACGCACATTAATTCTGCCTCAAAGCAGAAATGTCATGATGACTGTCAATCATTCACTTTCCAGACATTCCTTTAGTCTCTTCCATAACTTCCTTAAATCCCCAAGTCTTTCCCTTTTTATGACATTTCCTTCTGCAAAAAACTCTCACCTTTGACCTCTAACCTTGCCCCCTTGGTGCCAACCGGGAAAATCCAACAGATGACTGTCCGTGCGCTGCGGAGAATTTTTGCTGCGCTGTGCATTTGCACGTTTGAACACAGCTCCAGCACGAAGCTCAGTCAGCCTGCTTCAGATCAAGCATCTGGAAGTGTTAAAGGTCCTGATGACTCCAGCAGAATCTCACCGCAGCCAATCACAGCCCCACTTCCTGTATGGTCGCTGCCAACCAGAAAACTGGGCAGCACATCTGGGCGGTCTGATGTTTAGAGAAGTAGAGAAGACGAGGACAGAGTGGAGGAAAGAGAAATTTTGACTTTTCAACAGAAGAATAAAAAGGATAGAATCAAATCTTTTCCAAACACGTCAGCACTAGGTTTCTCTGGACGCCACCGGGAGCTGAGCTACTGATCAGTTGTGATGTGAAGAGAAGGAGAGGAGGTAGGAAATGTTCACAGAGAGAAAAAAGTCCTGTCCTCTTTCTTTTTCTTTGTTCACCTTGAAAGGTGATGACAGGCGGTTCAGACGAGTTAATACGTTTACTTTTCCCTTCATTCTCGTTTGTGAGTGCTCGTCATTGTGGTGATCGTTACCTGACCGTCAAACTAAAGTGTCAGCAGAGGACGGAGATGTGACTCCTTTTATGTGTATTTTATTTTGCAGGGGTGTTAAAGCAGGGAGGGGCAAAGCAGGCAAATATTTTTCCGGCTCCCGTCAACGAGGCCCCATGCCGCAATTTTTTTGCCAAAACTTTCGCCATGTTAGAGGTTTGGGTAAAAACAGTTGTGGTTTAATGCAAGGCCCCCCGGGGTCCCTCATGCCTGGGGCCCACAAAGTCCCTTGAAACGCTCCTGTTTTGATGTCGTCTCTAAAGGTGGTGCTGATTCCTTTATGTCAAGGTAAACACATTTTTGATGAACACAAGTATCAATCACAATCTCTGTTTGTCTCTCCGTAGGTCGTCCTGACAGACGTAAGCCTGAGCATCGTCACAGGTAAAACGTTTTTCTTTTCGCCTCTTTGTCTCCGTCCACACTTCCACACAACGTTATAAATGATAGCGCTACGAACACCTTGAAAACCTTGGATGTGACAAATGGAATTTCTCACAAAAAAAGACATCTGCCAAACTCAGAAACTACAGCCTGAAAGTTTTTATTTATTTATTTATTTATTTAATTGTCAGTCTCTTATTTTGCTGTGTCATCGTGCATCAGGGGATTTCCACAGTTTCACAACCTTCAATTTTAAAAGTAAAATAAACCCAAACCTGAGGCTCTGTTTCCCCAATAAAACACTCTCACACACACTTTTAAACCCTGTGACTTCTCTGGCTAGTTGCTATGCCAACCGACCAAAAGCCCAAATACTTTCAGGAGTGTGTCAGTCCCCAAAGGGGGGGGGGGGGGGGAAATAGTGTGGAGGAGCACATGTGTGAGTAGATTTTCTGTAGTGATGCTGTCTGCAGTATAGGTCATAAACCCTGCCTCCTCTATGTTAGCAGATGGGACACGGACCAAACTAGTAGTCTTCTCAAAGATTATTTCTGTCATTTTATAAAGTTCTTATCACACTGATGTTGGTTCACGTTTCTGATTTCTTTGTTTTTAATTAGTTATTTGATAAAAATGGGCTGTGACGTCATGATTGACAGCTAAGGCTGACTTGCCATTGGTCAGCTGCTTGTATGGGTGTGACCTTAGTGGAAACTAAACAACTCAGCATAAAAAAAAAATAGCATTGAGTTCAAATTAGTATCGTCTGTTTGTGTCTAAATAAAATCAGTACAATGAATTTACCAGGCTTCACTCAGTGTTTTTGTTTTGTCCAACCCACTTTTTTCAGTGAACAGTCAGATATGGAAAGAGGAGGAAAAGAGGAGTATTTTTCCGTCAGTGTTGAAAGTGAAGCGGAGGGTTTGGAGGGTTTGGACAGTGTCAGGGGGGTGAGTCACGTTGGTTTACAGCTCTGTGAGAAAGAGAGACGAGCACAGACAAAGAGCAGAAAACACTTCAACAGTTGAAAAGACGGCCTGAGAGAAATAAAAAGTTTCAGAAAGACGTCTGACCTCCTTCTGTCGTCTGGGTGAGTCGCTGCATCACAACAACTACTTCTGAATCAGTTTGATCGGCCTGGATGCCAACAAGTTGACGTCTGGGAAGAACCAGGGGAGTTTTTTTCAAATTCTTTCTTTTCTCTGCTGTGTTAAGAAAAACACGATTTCAGCAAATTCTTCATCCTGAAAGATTTGAAACGGTAAAAAAAAAGGGTTTTAGTTGAAGAAAGTGGAGCAACATCAAAAATCTCTTGCGTGTGTGTTGTGATAGGAGGAGGAGAAAAACATTGAGCTAGCAGGTTTGTTACTCCCACACTGGACCAGCATGACCTCCATGCTTTCTGTCCGTATGTTGTGGTTTCACTGTCGGTGCGTAAACCTGACTCTTAAAGAAGTAAAGCTAACATACCCACAACGATACAAAGATAGTTTAGCTTCATTTTTTTTACAGTGGGAGGAAGTGGAGATGCATCGTCCATCTTTAGTCTTATGTTCGAGACCTTGGACCCGTCAACAATCTGTGGTTTTGAATCTGTTGTTAATTTGAGAGTTGGGCCGTTCCCTAGAGCAAGGCAGCGAACACTCAGCTTCAAGAGAAAACAAACATTTTACAAATTACGTCATGAAGAATGTGGATGTGTGGGTTTCCAATCCTGAGGAGTGGGTGGGACGAGCGAGCTATGTTTGTCACTGGAAAACAGACGGAGAGAGAGAGAGAGAGAGAGAGAGAGAGAGAGATCTAAAGGGGGAGGAGATGGAAACAGAGGTGAAATAATGTGACTCACAGTTTCCTTTTTTCTCTCTCTCTGTAGCCAGGGTCCTCTCTCGTCCATCAGAGCTGCCATCAAAAGAAGTGAGTGAAGTTCTTCTTTTTCTACGTCTTTAACATCTATTTAGTGAAAGTGTCTTGACTGGAACATGCTCATGTTCTTGAAATCAAAATTTCCCAGTCAGCCATTTTAAAGCTGCAAAACAAACCGACTGTTTGATAACTTCACCCAAATGTTCAGCCTCTGCTCGTTTCCCACACGTCATGTGACGCTCCAGTTGTCTGTGTTTAACCCTGAGCTGTTTCCTGTCCTGTCAGCCTCCAACAGGTCGACCTCTCTCTCCGAGACGTCCAATACCAGAGAGCGAGACAGGGACCGAGAGCGAGACAGGAGGTGAGACGCTGCTCAGGAGCTGTGGTTTTATTTGAATTATTGTTGTCGTGTCAGGTTTTGCTTTTGGTTGGTTGTTGCAGCCCTGTTATCTGTTCTTGTTTCCAGGCGACCGGAGATCACCATCCTGTCTGCAGAGCCGCTGGCCTCCACCTCCTGGTTCCCAGGGGCCTCTGGGGGTTTCCCACCACCCCCTCCTCCTGCCGCACAGATCTGGGGACCCACAATCCCTCCGTCCATACAGGTAACCAAGTCAATTTCATCTGAACTGGGTTGTAAAAAACATTATTAGCAACTTAGACGTGTTGCTAATGGGAAAAAGTAAGCAATTATTAAAGTAGTAACGAGAATAAGGAAAAGCATGCATACAAAAAGAGGGTAAACAGCATAAAGTGGACATTTAAATCTTTTTCTCTTTAACAGTTGTATCTTTGTTGAGATTTTCCTTTTGACCTTGTTACTCTCCATCAGCCGCCTCCTTCGTACGAGGAGGTAATCAGGGAGAAGACACAGGAGCAGGTTCTCCTTCCTTCTTCTTCTTCCTCTTCATCCTCATCTTCACCCTTAACACGTCCGATTTCCACAACAACCATCGCCACACAGACTGACCCAGGATCAGCTCCTGATCCACAAGACCCTCAGGGCGAGTGCTGCTCATTATTATTCACTTTACTCTGACATTTTGATTGTGAATATTTACAAGAATAATTTGTTCCTTTGTAGTGAGAAGACCGGTGAGACCCCCACGACCCTCCCCTCTCTCCCATCCTCCCAAATCATCTCACATCGATGACATCACCACCACCACCAGCCAATCAACACTCACTTCCTTGAACAGTGACTGTGTCGGAACAAACACGGAGCCCGAGACGGTCACGTGCGCCTCGGCACACGCACAGTGCTGTGACGTCCTCACGCAGCTTTGTTCACCTTTGACCTCGACCACTTGTGCCCAAACTGACCAGCGGGATCAGGCTTTTGCTGCAGTTGACTCTGCAACTCCTCCCTCTGCTTCTTCTCAAGTCCCGTTGGAGCGTCCTAGACCACGCCCTCGCTCTAAGCTCGGTGTCCAACCAATCAGCAGGAGCGAGGTCAAAGTTCAGACTTTGGTCAAGCTACGTGAGGACGGTTTGGCCACGCTCACCGCCCGTGCTCAAGCTGACACCACCAACCAAGAAGTTAGTCAGGGGAAGTACCTGCAGGAGCTGCTCGACGCCTTCAGCTCAGACGACTGGGGCTTTCCTGATCAGCACAGCGACAGCAGCGGGCACAGCCAGTCAGAGAGCGAGGAAGAGGACGAGGACATGGCGGCGCTGAAAGCTAGGATACAAGCGTTCGAACAGCAACAGCAGGTGGCTGATGGGAGCTGTGGGGACACTAACGACAGAGACTTTGTTGTGACAAAGAAACCTGAACCCCGTCCACGCCCTCGTCTCCAACCGGCCAAATCTGCCCCTCCCACTGTCGCTCCAAAACCCAAAAACTTTGCACACACTTCCAAACCATCCAGCAAAGTCTTCTGGGAAGATGTTGGTTTGACAGCAGAGGTGGCAGAGTCGGTTGTACAGGAAACACGTGAATCTCTGTCTGAAGAGTCAAACGCTGAAACTCTAACGCCTCCAGAGTCAGCACCTTGTGTCCTGAAACCGGCTGCAGCACCTTCGAAACCTTTAGTCGCACCAAAACCACAGTCTCCTTCAGAAACACCCCTGTCATCTAACATCTCTTCTCCTGCCTCGGCCCCCGTCCCGGCCCCCAGGCCCCCTCCACCCAAACTCACACCCTCTCTCAGTGAAGCTCCAAACCCCAAACCTCCACCCAGACCTCCAGTCGTCCCCCGGGCCTGCATCGGAGCAGCACAACAGGACAAGAGCAACACAGCTGGGCAAACCATCCCGAATCTTCCCCCAAGACCCTTAGTGGAGGTCAGCGGTGGAGCACAGGCCGAGCCTCAGGCTGAAGAGACGCAGGACGAGGCAAAACCAACTGGTGAGTGTTATTAAACTATAATCTGTACCACTGCCTGAAGATAGTGGGAACTCCAAAAACATTGTGTTGATATTGGATTAGGATTTGATATTTTATTAGTTCTACAAATCTATAGGTGCTTTAATGAAAGTTGTCCTTATCTCTTCTCCTCTGATTCTTTTAGTTTCAGTGAAAGTAGGAAGTGTTCGTCCAGGCATCCCGACCAAACCGGCAGCGCTGACCTCACCACGCAGGGCCAGCGGTACGAGAGAGAGTGTGTGTTTGTGTGTGTGAACACTAAGCTGGATGTAGCTGTAGCACAATGGAGCATTTGAAAGCTTACAGACGTAAACCTTGCGTCCTTGTTATGTGGCATAAATATGCAAACGTGGAGAGATTTAATGTGTGCATGTATGTTACATTATGCAATCCAAACATTGTGAAAGACAAATGCTGTGATTGTGTGAGGAGAAAAAGAGCCCCCTCTGTTTGAGGTTTGTCAGAATGAACCTCTGTTCATTCTTTGTCTGAATGCTCCTGGTCCCGCCTCCAAGAAGCAGAGTCTGCTCTGATAGGAGAGTGTGAGAAATGTCACGCCCTCTTACCCAGAGGCTTCCAGATTAGTGTGTGTGTGTGTGTGTGTGTGTGTGTGTGTGTGTGTGTGTGTGTGTGTGTGTGTGTGTGTGTGTGTGTGTGTGTGTGTGTGTGTGTGTGTGTGTGTGTGTGTGTGTGTGTGTGTGTGTGTGTGTGTGTGTGTGTCTCCATACTTCTGGTTTACCTGGAGCAGATTAACATTAAAAGCCCAATTTACATGAGAACAATATGAAGTTTGTTTTGGTTTTAAATAAAGTTGGTAATGAGCAGTTTTGCTGTGTATGTTTTTCCTTTACTTCCTAAAATGTTAATTTCACTATTGTTTATGAACTTAACCTTCTGATATGAATAGGAAGTAATTATTAAATATATATCTAAAGCGTATTCTGACTTCTACTCTGCACCTGCAGTTCCAAATCTGGCTCCCAAACCTACTGGTACTTCACTAATGCCTCAGGATCCAAATCCGGTCTCATCCAAATCTGCAGCTGCTCCGGCACCAACCCCCAAACCATCAGGACCACCGGCCTCCACCGCCACTCTGGTTCCAGCCAAACCCCCGGTCACAGCTCCGGCTCCGTCCCTGAGGAAAAGCCCTGTGATCCAGCATAAAGCAGAAACTACCAGAGCTGCAAACCCCTCGGACCCTCCTCTTCCTCGCCGGTAAGACGGAGAATTCCTGAGTCTCGATGTGAGAGCTGCTGCTGCTCAGTGTAGATACAAATCAAGCACAGATACACAGAGAGATACAAGTACAGTCTGATAAATACAAACTCAATGATTCAGAACATTTACACTAAAGTATTGTAAGATTGAGGGAATAACACATGACAGGAGACATGATGGTTTTCAGTGTTTCTTTCTTCTGGTGTGTTTTTATTCCTCCATGCCAGCGACACCTAGTGGGCACAGGCATTTTGTTTTTAGGTTGTCCATCACATTTTTGTGATCACGATATCTCTTGAGGGAATTTCAAGTCTGCCTTTAGAGAATTACTACTTACACCTGAGTCACTCTGTTCTCCTCAGGCCCTCAGGTGAAAAGCTCCTCCCCCTCCGTCCTCCACCAATCAAATCCATTCCCGGGCGTCCGCCACCTCCAGCCGTCAACGCGACCTCCTCAGCCAACCAGATCCCTCCGTCTTCCAGAGCCAGTCCCGCTCTCTCCGTGTCACCAGCCGCCCAGAGTTCACAGACCACTCCCCCTCCTGTAACAGCCAATCAGCTGCCGGCTCAGAGGCCCTCAAAAAGAGGACCCCCTCTTCCCCCCCGGCCCAAACCTGGACATCCTCTTTATACCAGCTACACGGTGTGGAAACACACACACACACACACACACACACACACACACAAATACAAGTTAATTTATTTTGAGGCCTGAGGTGTGTTATTTCACAATGTTGCCATAGAAACAGGAAGTCCTGATTGTCCTGGACGACCCGCTGCCCTCAGAGCGTCTCCCTGATGAAGGAGTTGGTCAAACCTCCGTTGTCCCGCTCATCAACCCATCACAGTGTCTCCTGGACTTGGACACACAACCAGAGCCTGTCCCTGACCAGGACGGCCAATCAAAACCTGCTCTGGAGGACGTCAGCCTATCGGAGTCACAGGTACCTGAACAGCTTTTCAAAGCTTTATGGTGTTGATATTATTTGATGTATATTTAAGGACGTATGAATGTTAAGTTGTTGTTTCCCTTTGTTGTTCAGTCCATCCTGCCCGTGCAGCCTCCTGAACAAAAAGATCAACCAGACCCTCCTCCCGTCAGGTCCGACGCACAAACACACAACATCATAAACTACACAACAGACCCTGAGTACTCGCTGTCTTCAGGAGACCACGTTTTAATCTGTCTTGCATTTCACAGCGGCCCTCGCTGCGTTGCCGTGTTCGACTACGAGGGAGAGGAGGGCGACGAGCTCACCTTCTCCCAGGGTGATGTCATCGCCCTGCTGGAGCTCAAAGGACAGGAGTGGGGGCGGGGCCAGATCCACGGGCGAATAGGAATATTCCCCCTGAGCTTCACTGAGGTGGTGGAGCCGCTTCCACAGACGCCGTCATCACTGGAGGAAACGACTAAGGCCACAGCGATGGATACGACAGTGGTAGAAAATAACGGTGGGCTGAGGAAAATTATCCTTTTTATTTTCTTTAGCTTAAGTTTAAATAATGTTTAAGCACTTTTCAGTTTTAAGGTGAAGATTCAATTCTCACAGCTTTAGATTTAAATGTAACTGTTGCTTTATTTAGTACATTTGTCTTCCACAGAACCAAAGACCTCACAGGACTCTGAGGTGAGTGTGTTGAAGTCTGAAGTTGGTTTATATGAACATTTCCGACGTAAACTGTTTCCTCAATGACCAGATGATCTGATTTGTCTTTTAATGGTGTGTAATTACTGATGTGTAGGTGGAGGTGGAGGTGGAGGAGTGGGCCGTGGCTCTGTTTGACTTCCCCGGTCAGACTGAAGAGGATCTGTCCTTCCACAAGGGGGCACTGATCCGAGTGATTAAGCACATAGACACTGAGTGGAGGAGAGGAAGACTGGAGGGGAGGGAGGGGCTTTACCCTGCTGCCTTCACACAGCCACACCAGGGTACAACACACACACACACACACACACACACACACATACAAATTCAGTCTTAAGTAAATGTAATGGAATCCATTTTGATTAATCAAGCTGTGATTTCACCTGTAGCAGCAAGAATAATCATTAATGAAAGTCGTCTGCGTCTAACTATTACTTCCTCCTGCTGTTCCCAGTCCAGCCAATCCCAGACCAGCAGTCGGCGGTTAAAGGGGCGGGCAAGGCTTTGTTTGACTTCACAGCAGAGGGCGAGGACGAGCTCACTCTAAAGGTACGTGAGCGTCACGAGTAGCAGAGGTTTCATGACCTCGTTCTGAACCATAGACGCGCCCGTATTCAAGATATTTTGAAGGAAGTGGAAATGCGTCGTAATTCTTTATCTGCAGCCAAAACAATGTTCATTACACAGACCCCCCCCCCCCCCCTCCTCCTTCTCTCGCTGTGTCCCCCTGCAGGCTGGTGATGATATAACACAGGTGGAGTCTGTGGATGACCAGTGGATTCTGGGAGTTGTCGGTGGGAGACGTGGGATATTTCCGAAAAACTACATTTCTTTTCTCTGACGAGGGGATTTTTAAGAAAGATTGACTTCCTGTGTCTGCAGCTGCTCTCGGTCACACGGGCGGGAAACGGCGGTGCCACCTACAGACAGTGTTTTTTTATTTGTTTTTTCTTTTTCTTCCTGGTCAGCTTTTATCAGTTGTTTGTGACTGAATTGAAGAAACAAGAAGTCTTGACTTGATTTTGCCTTGAGACTTTGTCAGTGTCACGACAACGACGAAGAACGAGACGGACCTTCGCTGCCTTAACGACGGAATAAATCTGATACGGTGTCGTGTCCCGTGTGATGTTTCCTCTGTGGAACTGGAATTGATCTTTTTGGGGGATTTGACTCATGGACTCTGACGCCTGCACCTTTTTTAAGAGCCGCTGCTTTTAGACGATTTCAGCTTCTCCTCTTTGTGTCTGATGACAAAGTTTAACAAAGACTTTTTACATCGGTTCCAGCTCAGCGAGAGGACGACTGCTTCACTCGTTTTATCTTTAACGAAGTGAAACACGAAGAGCGTCTCATCCGGAGCAGATTAGAGACTGATTGAAACGTCCATGTTGTTCAGCGGTGAGACGAGCGACAGGAAACAGACGCTGAGCCTCCAGTTGTGACAAATATCGACTCAACATTTTTCAGTTTCGTGAAGTTCTCACTGGTACGTGTAGATATTTATGAAATAAAGTTAAATGATTTACGTTCCCGTTAAACTGGATCATTTTACACAAAGAAAACTGAAGTTACTTTTTTATCACTTGTTTCTTCAGTGCCGAATTTTTTCCAAAACTTTTTTTAAACCATCGTCGCACAACCGCTCAAGAAAAAGGTTGAATTGAACACAATCTTTTATGTGAAGGAGCGATAACAGAAACATTTCACGGTACCGTTGGCAGTGACGAGAAATAAACTTAATTGGTATTAAACAGATTAAAATGATTAAATTAATATATGATTATAATCTGGATTCATATAATTCATACACTGAACTAGAGAATGTTGTGACGCTTTGTGACGAGTAGTAAGAATCTGAAGAGAGTTAAATTGTAAGTTTAGTCCACATATCATGTTGGCTTTATTCTGGTTCTATCACTATTCTAGTAATCTTCTCAATTACGATATTATTTTTGTAATATTACGACTTTATCCTCAATATCTTAGATTCTTTCCTTCAACATAGATCCAATACTCGTATGACGTTGAACTTTAGAGTTAACATTTGTTATTATTCACTGGTGTGAGGAGGTTTTACTTCAGGCTGGTTCTCACACATTTATTAGGACCATGGAAAACGTACTCTACTTTAACTCTTTAATTGTCCCTCACACGTTCCTCAACGTTTCCTTTTTTACAACGATACATTTCAAAAAACGCTTCTCGTATTTCTGGACTGAATCCAGGTCTTTCTCAACAAACTGAAACTTTTATTGCAGATGAAACGTGGACGACTTTCTCTCCTCTAGATGTTGTCAGTGATGATGAATCTCGTTCGTCACATGCACGGATTAAAACTTACTGAATAAAGTTTTTACACAGATGTTATTTATCTCTGTAATTCTGATAGTTTTGTATTCCTGTTATACCAGAACGTTTTCAGACAATTCAACACCCCTAATTTACCAATGAGCACATCTTCAGGTAGTTTTGACGAGGACGATACACAGAAAAACCTCTTGTCTGTTTTCACTTTAAAGTTCGAGAGAAAATCTTACAGGTTCCATCTGCATCAATGTAATTATCTGTGTGTGTGTGTAAAAGTTTTATGTATAACCAAACATTCCAAGTTTTTAATCCAAATAAAGTTTTAGGCATTTCAGTTGTTTCTGCACGTTTTCTATTAAATGTCTCTGCGCTGGCGAAAGGTCACAGTGACGTCATCTTCTTTGTTAATAATGCAGCAGGAAGACGAGCGTGACGACGACACTGAGGGTTCACGTGATGCCACCGCATCAGTTTTATTTTCACAGTCCAATTAATCTTTCCTTGATACAAATCGGGTTTTGTGTTTCCTCCAAACGTCCCCGATCCCAACAAACATACAGGTTTCATATCAACACACATCGACATTACAGATCATCAAGACATGTCAACAACATGTCTTCAAAACACTGCTGCTCTCACGTCTCCTTCCACTTTGAGCCGGGACTAGTTTTCCTAAAAGCGTCCCACAGGAAGAAAAACACTTTGACTGCAAAGTGAGTCTTTGATTAGTTTAACAGAAATCTCTTGAGGGCGATTTACAGCAAATGTTTTTTCAGCAAAAGATTCTTTCTTCAGATTTCTATCTACCAGGTTGAAGGTTGACGTGAACCTTCTGGTCATTACAAGGAAATTATTGTCTTTCAAATTAGATGAGTTCAGAGGGTTGTGTTTTAAATCAGCATAAATCCTGAAGATCAACCTCGGACTCCTTCTAGGAAAACCAGCCCCGTTTGGTTCATTAATCTAGTTCTGCTACTGCACTTCATAAAAAAGGTTCTGTCTAAAATGAGGCATGATGTGAAATGATCACTCACACACACACACACACACACACATTGCATTTGATTTAAAAACACACACAAAGGGCCTCACAGCTACAACCACCCTGGGTCAAATCACTGAAGTCTCCTCGGTCACAGTCGACCGAACCGAACCTGGTTCTCTTCTGGGTTTCGTAGATTTGCTTAAAACCAACAAGATGCTCCTTAAACACGAACAAAAACACAAATGAACTAACGCATAGCAAACTCAGACCGAGTCAGCTTTGTTGTGTGTAATTCATCCCGCAGTGGACAGGGGGCAACAATGAGCCATCAGTCGATTTCACCCAAACTCGGCACCTTCTTCTTCCCTCAGTGAATGAAATGTCAAAACAAAGTGAGACCAGGACACAGCGACATGGAGGCCAGACTCCTCCCATCACGCCCGGCACACCAGAGAGAATGACGACACGTCTTTTTGTTTCAACACAGGATGGCACATTTGGTCAAGGCAACACGTTTTCTCTCTTGTTCTCAATTTGAAACAAACGTTCGGCTTCTTCTTTGACTGTAGCCAGACGGGTAGGACTCTGCAGTGTGAGGTGGAATATTACATAATTTGTAAACTTGCACAGAATACGAGCAGCTTTACATCGGACAGTGGTCGGAGCGTTGACCCAGGTGTGGCTGCAACACGACAGAATCGACACAAGGCTCCGTTCGGTTTGGTTTAAAGCAAAGAGAAAAGAATTAAGACTACTGGGTTCATAGCAGGCATAGAAGGTCAAAGGCCGAGCCACTGATCGGAATTTGAGCTGCAGTTCGAGGCGAGGGTCAGAGGTCGCTCCACAACGAGGAGCTGAGCGTCGTCATGTTAAAAACGTTGCTTAATGTTGTGATGTTGTGATGCAGGCGTTTGAGCTGCTGAGCAACGTAAATGTGAGCGAGTCGATTGTAATTTTAATCTTTTTAATGTGTTTAAAGCGACAGAGTCCATTCGGTCCTTTGTTTTCCTCCAGTCGCCCTCGTCCTGAACGCTCTGCGGCGTCGCCTCAAACTCTCAATCAGTGGCTCCGGCCACAGGTAAAGGCCATGGAAAGGTCACGGTGAGGTCACAGCATCAGGTCATTGATCCACACGACGACTGACACCTTGTTTCAAGTTTTTTTTTTTTTCTTTTTAAATGACCCCCCCCCCCTTCATTAATGCAAACACACACACAAAATGCACATAGTGATCCTTTCAAGTTCAAACATTACAAATCAAATACACACTCACACTTATTTACACACACACACACACACACCTTTCCTTCATCCACACTGACTCTAATAACCAGTAACATCAACAGACGCCATGAATGATGTGCGGATGGAGCGATATGATTGGTGGATGACCCACGATGTCACCGTGTAAAGAGAGAGAATCCGTCGCTCTGACCAAACTCAACTTTCAGGTAAAAAAACTCTTTCATCACAGTTTCGTCAACACCCGTCAGAAACCTTGAATCTTTTGTTCTGTCTTTAACTTTTTTTTTATTTGAATCAATAACTAACTATTAAAATACTTTTTACGGTTTGAAAGTGTCTCAGGTTCAATGTGGAAAATCATTAAATATACGGTGTCTGGGAAAACAAGGTTTATTCAGGGTGCTGACACATCGCGTCTTAGATTATTTTAAACTTGTTTTTCAGATTTTTTTCAAACTGCTACTATTTCCCTACTTCACGACTGACTCACACAGACAGACATCAACAGACGAGTGATATTTACAACATTTACAACATATTTTATCCTCCGTGAACCGGAGGTCTGGACTGGAACGCTCCCTTTAGCTCAGTCGTACGAAGGATCGCAACCTCAGAAGGTCGTGGAAATAAATTTGTGAGGTTTGTGAGTTGTTCCGTTAATTTTAGACACAATACGAAGGCTGAGGAACAGGCGAGGGACGGTGGGTCGGGAGTTGTGTAGAGAAGGCTCATTGTTTTGAGTTTTTATTTTTTTCTGTCCATGCAGATATTTTTCATAAAAAGATTCAGATTCCCCAAAATCTTAAAATCTACCAAAATTCAAGTTGAGACACATTTTGAAACATCTTTTTTTCCCGTATTTTTATTTATATTTGGCCCAAATAATCTTCCATAGATGAGAAAACAATGAGCCTTGTGTATCAGTACAGTAATTAACAAGTGCTACTTTCTGAGGACCTGTGGAAGAAAGAGCATTTCGGATGTTAAGAGGAATTCATCAGCAGCGTAAACAGGCACAGTACTTGAATTTCTTCCTGGACTGGTGGGCACCAAGTAGAAGAAATGAGAAACGTCCTTCAGGCCAGCGGAAGGAGAGCAAGAGGGTAAAGGCAGGAGGAAGAGGACGTTTCCCAGAATAAATGGAAGACATCCTGGTCGCCGAGAGGCAGGGACTACGGAGAACAAGATCCCTAAACCACAGGGAGAGTTCTGTAAATGAAACACTGGTGTATATCTCAGAGCCTCGGAGTCAACTGTCAGTCAGACCAGAGGTTCAGTCCCATGAGACACTGGGTGGTGGAACAGTCCAATAGCACCTTCACTGGTGTTCCAGTGGTGATGTGGTGTCTGTCCTGCAGATGTAAATACTTTCCAGTACAGCAGCAGAGACGTGACTTCGTAAAGTCTTCGGTA
This sequence comes from Verasper variegatus, assembly GCA_026259375.1. NCBI lineage: Eukaryota > Metazoa > Chordata > Actinopteri > Pleuronectiformes > Pleuronectidae > Verasper > Verasper variegatus. The sequence continues at coordinate 12,086,856 of CM048059.1, forward strand.
GATTAAATGCTGTTCTAGATCAGAGCTGAGGAAAGTCTCCAATGATTAATTGGATATAATACTGAAGAACCTGTTTCCAGTTGAGCAGTCCAGCAAGTGAAATGGAAATCCTTTTGGTTTTTGAAATCAATTCGAGACTGGAGGTTGGGGAACACTTTTGGTTTCCAGTAAATCAAGAAAGTGGAAAAAACATTCTTAGATGTGGGTGAAGGAGCTCGTTTGGTCTCAAGCGAATGAACGAGGATGTGTTCTAGAGCATTGTTGTTGGTGGTTCTGGTCCAGTGGGATGAGATAGGACTGCTTCTAGACCAGAAGGATGTGGGAACCTGCTTAGTTTCTAGAGTTCTAGACCTAATTTGAGGGAGCTCATTTCTAGTATATGAAAAGGAAAGAGATATTGCTCTACTACAGCTGATCAAAGGGTGTTTACACCAGGAATGAAGGAATGTTTTTTGGTTTCATGGATCACGACCACTTGTAGACCAAATATGTGGGGAAATCACTTTGCTTCCAGAAGATAAATCTAGACCAGAACATGAAATGGAAGTAGATGTAGATCACCAGTGTGGGACCTTGTTTGGTTTCCAGAAGATAAAATACGATGAGGGAACATATGAGACTGATTTGAGGGAGCTAATTCCTATGTTCAAGAGCAGTGTTGAGGGAACTCCTTTGGTTCCCAGTTGATCAAAAGGCCCAGATCGAATGATGGAATTCTGGAAGAGTAATTTAGTTTCAAGAAAAATTGATCCGGACATTTTGTGTTTTTTTCACTGCTGAAAACAAGGAGGAGAACTTTCAAGAGGTGAGTTTTAGACCATAGGTGAAGGAACTTGTTTGGATTCCAGAATTGGTAATTCCTGCTCTGGTTCCAGTGCGTCCCCACTGGTCTGGTCTTCAGTGCTGCTCACAGCGTTGGAGTCGACGGGAGCTTCGTCCTAAACCAACACAGTCACCAGTAACAGCTGTTAGCATTTAGCATCGTGGACAGATTACATTTGAAATAAGGAACAAGGAAGGAAGTTGTTTCACAGAGAGTAACAACAACTTCTGCTTTATGGTTAGTAACTGAAAACCATTGTGACTCATTTCTTCTCTATTGGTCTGTGCTGTAGGTGTGTAGTATTTGTGTATTAACATGTGTGTGTGTGTGTGTGTGTGTTTTCTTACCGTCACCCAGCAGTGTAATAAAACTTCCTCTGCAGTGAAACGAGTGTCTACGTTCACCTGCAGCATCTGACTAATCAGCATCTGGGGAAACAGGTCATGTGACAGTTAACAGCCTGCAGTGAACTGACCATTGTTCTTCTTTATGAGCTGTTTTATCAAACCTGTCTGTGCCCGGCATGCGTTTACATAACTGACGGTAAAGATGGTTAACGTTGATCCATTTAAAACAAGGGAAGCTTCTTTTTAATAACTGCAAATGATGATGGACGACTCGTCTCCACTTCCTCCCGTTCTATAAAAGTCAAGCCCACAATATTCCCACAAATCCTGGTCTGACCAATCACGAGTCAATCTTAGCTGTCAATCATCTACATCTAGCGTCAAACGGCTGTGGTACCTTCGCAGGCAGACTGATGGTGTCCCAGTCCGGAGATGGAAACTCCAGCTTCCCTCTGAGGATCTGATCGAACAGCTCCTCCTGCACGTTATTCTCACTGAGGAAGACGAGGAAACAGCTTTTTTATGAACCGACAAACATGACGTTATTTATCTGCTAAAAAAGTTACAGAAAACAAAGACACTATATTATACCAGGGACCAGATGGACACATGTTTTTTAATCATCTGAATGAACGAGTGCAGGTTTTGTTATTGATTATAAGAAACTTTGTGTTCGCTGACCTTCGGAATGGAGGGAATCCACACAACAGGATGTAGGTGATGACTCCAGCCGCCCAGATGTCCACTTTGAGACCATAACTTCACAAACACACAGAACAGGTTCAGATTCGTTCAATACTTTTACAGAAATGTGACGAGTGAATCAAAGCCATAAAAACACTGAAACGTTTTCTCACCCGGTCTCTGCGATGATCTCCGGGGCGACATACGTTGGCGTCCCGCAGACGGTGTACAGCGGCCCCTCCACGACCGTCGCCAAACCAAAATCCCCCAACTTCAGGGACTTGGTGCCGTCTGGATACTCACACACCTGATCACACACTCCAGTTAACGCCTTAACTTTGTGTGTGTGTGTGTGTGTGTGTGTGTGTGTGTGTGTGTGTGTGTGTGTGTGTGTGCGTGTGTTTACCAGCAGGTTCTCAGGCTTGATGTCGCGGTGGACGATGTTCATGCGGTGCAGGTACTTGACGGCTCCGGCCAGGTTGAAGACCATGGCGCTCGAGTCTCGCTCACTGTACTTAGTGGAGGAGGTGATGGCGTCGAACAGGTCGCCGCCCTGGTGGAGGCAGAGGCATGAGAGTGGTGACGCTTTAAAGAAACGAGATGATGAGGATGAAGATGAGGAAGAGGAGGTAGAACCTTGACGAGCTCCATGACGAGGAACAGCTGAGACGGCGTTTCGTCCACCTCGATTAACTGGATGATGCTCGGATGTCGAACCCTCCGCAGGACCGCCACCTCGTTCTCTATCAGGTGCTCCTGACACACACACACACACACACACACACACACACACACACACACACACACACACACACACACACACACACACACACACACACACACACACACACAATGTTCCAGTGTGACACTTAAACACACTATCACTCCTGCTCTCGTGAACACAATATTTATATAAATATCAGTGTTACCTTCCCACAGCATCGAGCCTTGTCGATGATCTTCAGGGCGTATTCCTGTCCCGTCGACCTGTCAATCAAAACACTCGACCTGTCAATCAACAAACTCTGAACTAAAACAATCCACCTCCCAGTTTTTAAGGCTAACATTTGGAGTTTTGTGTTCTCGGCGTTCCTCACCTCTCCACACACTCCTTCACCACAGCGAAGTTTCCATCTCCGATCACTTTCCCGACTTTGTATTTGTCGTTGATGTTGGAGGAAGAAACCGTTCGATTCCCGTTAACTGTGAGAGGAGAAGGATTTTTGTAGTCTTTACTCAGGATGTTTCACTGGTTTACTCCAGTTTGAACAAGCCAATCTGAAGGTTTCAG
>CM048059.1:12092500-12120000 GCA_026259375.1 Verasper variegatus
GAATGTGCGATAAGTTTAAAACCTCAATCCTTTAGAGGACAAAAGAGTTTCAGAGCGGATCAGAGAACATCCAGAGTCGGCTCAACACGACGATGAAAGAAAAAAAATTGTTTCGCTGACTGTCGCAGTTTCAGAGCTTTAAACTGAAAACACGTGAAACTCATTTAAACATTTAACACTGAAATTACAACTGAATTTATTTTATATCTTTACAAGTCACTGTGAGGAAACGGTGAGAACAAATACGAACAAACGTCCTCGTGGTTCAAACATTTTATCGAAGACGGCAGCTGCTTCCTCTTCTTTTTCTTCTTCTAGTGTTTAATGCTGTCTCTACTTCCTGTGATCAGTCCAAAAGTCCAAACTGGACCCAGACCATCTCTTTTTGTGGGACTACATTTTGGTGCGTTGGTCAGAGGAACCTTTCACACCTGATATTTGGGTTCAGACTGAACTGAAAAGTCTGAAGGTCTGAACCAAACAAGGTGTGAAAACTCTGTAAATCTGTGTCAGGTAGGAAAACATTAATTCTGTCAAAGAGCAAACGCTGTCTCACCTGTTTTCCGTCCAGCGTGTACAACCTCTTCACGGCACCAGAGTCCAGCTTGATGGCCTCGGTGATGTCGGCCAGCACTTGTTCGAAGGAGTGCGCTGTCTTCTTGTTCAGCAGGACCCTCACCGCCTTGCGGGGCTTCACGCCGCTGCGGATCACCGTCACCAGCTTGGGCTTGATGAAGTCTTTGCTCTCCCTGCCCTCTCGACCCTCAGGGCGCTCTCTGGGGACGGTGGGGGCGGCGCTCGCTGACACACCAGTGGACACCGTGGTGGACCGGGTCGAGCTGGCTGCGCCGGCCCCGGCTCCGGGCTTCCAGCTGGGGACGGAGATCTTGTTGTAGTCGACCTTACGGTACGGCTCATTGGAGGCACAAATGTAGCACTCACCTGGAGAGAGAGAGGAAACAAAGATTTTCAGTCTGCACAGCGCACGGCGTCAGATCAGTGAGTGTAAATAAAGATGGACGACACGTCTCCACTTCCTCCTTTTGTACAAGAATGAAGCCAAAATATCAAACGCTGCCATCTTGAGCTTTTCACGTCATTTGCGACAACACGTCCTCAAATGTAAAACATTTAATTCCTTTAATTTAAGACATCAAATTATTTTAATATTTTGATTATTAAAGACAAATGAATCATCTGTGAATTGATGAACTGATTCATCGAGTAATCGTTGCAGCTTCACTTGATTCAATTTGAGCCAATCACACCTGGAGCCGGCGACAGTTTTACCTTATATGGTTAAAAATGGCTTCAACTGAGTCTCTCTCTCCTGTAGTCTCTCTCTGCCTTGCTCTACCTTTCTGCATGTCACTTTTTTTCACACACACACACCTTTACTCCCTCTATTACATACACACACACACACACACACACTCACACACACTCGTCTGCACCTGCATCCCTCACCTTTTTCTCTCTCTCTTTTGCATCTCTCTCTCTCTCTCGCTCAGTCTCGCTCTCTCTCTCTCTCTCTCTCTCTCTCTCTGTCTCTCTCTCTCGCTCAGTCTCTCTCTCTCTCTCTCTGTCTCTCTCTCTCTCTCTCTCTCTCTCTCGCTCAGTCTCTCTCTCTCTCTCTCTCTCTCTCTCTCTGTCTCTCTCTCTCGCTCAGTCTCTCTCTCTCTCTCTCTCTCTCTCTCTCTCTCTCTCTCTCTCTCTGTCTCTCTCTCTCGCTCAGTCTCTCTCTCTCTCTCTCTCTCTCTCTCTCTCTCTATGTCTATGTGACCTTGCCACTCGTCTCCTTCCAAGTGTCAAAATTTCCCTTTGCCATTCAAACCAGCTGCTCTGGGTTTTTTATTCAAATACAGAAAAACAACAAAGAGACGACATGACAGCTCTGAAAAAAAGAAGCCAAAACATCTCGATCGTCGCCTTTCGGCTGGCTGCAGTTTTGGTCATGACTTTAAAAACGGGTCGATTGGGATATTTTGGCTTCATTTTTGTCCAGCAGAAGGAAGTGGAGACGTGTCGTCCATCTTTATTCCGCAGCTTTACGCCGCTGTGCACCCTGCTCTGTTTGTCGTTTGTTAGTTCCACTGAAGGCTTAGTGAAGCATCTTTCCGAATGTCTCTAGCTGAACAGCTTCCTGCCTCTAACGCTCATTACCGGACATTACAACCAGTTGCAGATCAATACTGACGTTACTCAGCTGCTGGTCTGTTTCAGGCTTAACGACTTCAGACCAGACAGACCGGACGTCAGAGATTTTAAAGAAGAATCATTTCCTGCTTTAGATCTTAAAGTTCTCCAAGGGGTTTAAGTGGATGGATTTTTTTGTTGTGGTTATTTTAACGTCCTGAAACGAAACCTTGTGAAGTGAAAAGCTAGTTTTCCCGTGATGATGAATTATCTGTTACTGATGGTCGGTCGGATGGTTCGGTCCCAGGTTGGGGTTTAGATCGTCTCTGTATTGATTATACACTAATCATTCTGCTGTTGATGTACACAGAGATAAATAATTCAAGTGTGTTTGCACAGACACAGAGGAAGCAGACAGTGAGCACGTTGAAGAGGACAGATCAGACGATCAATAGATCCATCCATCCTTGGTAATCTTCAGTAGCGAAGTAAAGACCCGCTGCTGCACTAAGAGCTGTTCACTTATTTATTGAAAGTTTGGTGAAGCTCGACTGAACAGCTGTCGTTGCTGTGACCAACAACTCTTGTCGTGATCTATAGCGTCACTTATGTCGAGTTCCAGCCGCCTCTTCGTTCATTATTAATGTTGAACGTATCCTTAGGCTCTTAACAATACACATGACAAGTGTGATGGACGGTTCTCCAGATAAGTGAGGCACAGACAAAGATTTCTGAAATTGAACTATCTGTGATGGAAATGGAGGAACATGGTGAGTTCCAGTATCAGCCTGTTGACTCTTGAGTCCACAATCCTTATTCAGGTGTAGCATGAGAACTTGTTCCAGAAATTAAACTATTCCTTTGAGCAGAACAAGGCTGAGTAAAACCAACGCATCTTACCTTCCACCAGCTCATCCATACTGGTGATCTTTTTGCTGCCGTCCATAGTGTAGATTGTGCGCACCCCTTGTGGCAAATGCAGGTTATCCGCCAATGAGCGCGTCAGCTCCATTAACAGTGCGTCGTAGGAGCGAAACCGATCGCTGGAAACGGCGTACACCAGACCCTTAAAGTACCGGTCACCGTTGCGGTAGAACCTGACCTTTTTGGCCCTTTTCTCCGAGGTGAGCGCCTGCAGGGTTCGGGTCCGGTAATAGCTGCAGTTGGCGCTGTGGGCAGGGCTAGGAACCAGGCTGCTGCCCCTGGAGCTGGGGCCAGATCCCCCACCACCAGCGCTGCTTGTAGAGTCATCTCTCTTGGCCCGGGTGGAGCGTCCCCGGCGAACCTTGTCTCGTTCCTCAAAGTGCTCCAGCTCGAGGGTCTTGCTCAGAGACATCGTGAATAATGGTTCAGTAGCGTTGAAAGGTCCTGTGGATTTCCGGCTACATAAGATTCATCATCCAACAATGGTAAACGTGACTTTTATCCTTGTAGTCAGGTGTCTTGCTTGTTCAAGCAGGAATTACCTTTTTAGCTCATAGTCCAGATGACCCGCCTGAAGAACCAGTACAAAGCCAGTACCTTAGTGTGCTTTGTGGTTTCCTGGCTGTTTTAATTGATTGAAGTCTCTGTAATCCAGATAAAATCCCAGATCTAGATCCGGTAATCCTGTTGTAAATCCAGTGTTAGGCTACTCAAACTTCATTTTATGCTCCAAACACAATTTAAGTAACACCGTTGGACCCTTCTGTCTTAAAATAATCGTAGCATTCACTACTTCAGCACTTCTTCGATGTACTAATCCACAAATGTCCGATGATTAATCAGGAAAGTGTTCAACATCTAGCTAAAGGCCTCTTCTATACTTTGATGGCTGGAAATGGACACTTCATACTGAATTTGTCCTGGTCCATGAACTCCTCACTTTTCCCTACAGAGGTGAACTCTACTTTGTGATTTGGTACGAGCCGTCGGAGTAACCTTCCTATGACCTCACTGTTCTGCCTTCAAACCCGGTGCATAAGGACCTTGTACCAGCATGTCGAGTCCCAGCAGTCCTTCAGAGGTGCAGTCCGGTTCCTTAGCATCCCTCCATCACTGATGAAAAGAAGAGAGGACAGTCACATGGGTTAGTGACGAGCAGATCTACCAATCACCCTGAGCAGCAGCTGCAGGTCCTGCCTCCAGGTGCAGATCAGGGTTTAAGGAGACTGACGACAGGACTGCATTCATGTAAGGATGAATATTCAGCACAATCACATACAGCCTCGTTTGCATGCACACGTTTCATTACATCCTGATGAATAAGACATGCAGAGGTCGCAGGTGAATTATAGTCTGATATAGATGTTTTAGTGAAATTAAATTCCAGGTCCATTGATTTTCAGTCAGATTTAAAGGATCTGAAGCCAAAAGCAGAATACGAGGGTGTGGATGGAATTATATTAATAAAAGCTGATAATTCATCTGATGCATGAACTGACTTTATCCATCAATAGGCTGTGCTGACACACTCACGCGCGCACACACACACACACACACACACACACACGCACACAGGGAGGCACCTACCAATAATGCTGTGAAACCGGTTTGTTGCTATGGAGGCTTTCTCCTCTTCCCCCGGTGCCTGTTCCGGTCTGTTCCCGAGGATCAGGCGGCTCCAGGCGGACTCAGCCGCTCCCACCGAGCCGAGCCGGCTCCTCTAAGCCGGGATGCGGGGAAGCAGCGGCCGAAGGCGGGATGAACCGGAGGAGGAGCAGGACACACGGAGGAGACAGAAGGAGGAGAGAAGCATGGCCGCTGCTGCAGAGACCGGTTCAACCCCCCCACACCCCCTCCTCCTGTACGTGATGACAACGTCCTCTCTCTCTTTCTCTCTCTCCAGCTCTTTGTCTGCCTCGCTCTACCCTCTCTCTCTCTCTCTCTCTCTCTATCTCTATGTCTCTTTATCTCTCTCTCTCTCTCTCTCTCTCTCTCTCTCCCTCTCTATCTCTATGTCTCTTTATCTCTCTCTCTCTCTCCAGCTCTTTGTCTGCCTCGCTCTACCCTCTCTCTCTCTCTCTCTCTATCTATCTCTATGTCTCTTTATCTCTCTCTCTCTCTCTCTCTCTCTCTCTCCCTCTCTATCTCTATGTCTCTTTATCTCTCTCTCTCTCCAGCTCTTTGTCTGCCTCGCTCTACCCTCTCTCCCTCTCTCTGTCTTTTGTCAGTTAAATTCAAATTCATTGGTTTTATTGTCCTGACTGATTCACGCAGGTCTCACATTCAAACTCACATTGTACAAACACACAACCACGTTTAACATGTGTCTATCATGAAGATATTTATAATTCAAAGAAGAAGAGATATTCTTCCACCATCACCAGGGGACAGGGGCCACTGGGCCACAGCCTTTCTCGGTATTGACAGTTCATTGGTGCAAAAACAATGTGATAAATTATAGAAAGACACAAAATGAAAGCTGGACAAAGGATCAAATAGAGACGAGGATGTAAAACAATAAGAAAACAATAAAACAAAAGTTGCTAAATGACCCAAAAGATGATGCACAGTAAAACTAAAGGTGCTGAATTATGACGAAGCTACAACAAAACAATTTAGGTTTGAGGGTGAAGAGGTCCCACCCTCCCTCCCAGTGTCTGAGGGGCGACAGCTGGGACTCGCTGCTCTCGGGCGGCCCCTCCCTTCACTGCCAGCCCATCATCCACACATGACATTGTGTTCATGTGCACATGAACCAGATACAGATCAAACTGTGACGCTGGGTCACGGCAACAATCGCTCCAGCACAGATACAAACTGTAAGATATTTTACTTTTCTGTTCTCAGAGCAGATTTAAAGGTTTTGTTAGTTAAAAAGGAAAACAAAAAGAAAGATAATAATTGTTTATTCAACCTTCTTTACCAAAAATGATACAAACTGCAGAAATAAAGCCAATCGCAGTACAAAGCTAATACATAGAGTCCATATAAACCACGAGAAGTAAAAAAAATGTTAGATATTATATGACTACAGGTTATAAAATACAAAACAGAAACAAGATACACATTTCAGTAGTTATACAGAACCCTCACCCCACTAATTTGAAAATATCAGCATACTTATATATTGCTTACTTGTAATTAGACCTATAGCACGAACAAAGCAACAATGAGCATGCGCCAACTGTTTTTGAAAATCTGCACTTGTGAAGGCTAACAAAATAATACAGAAGAATGAGTGTGAAGTTCGACCGCGGGATAGAGGGGCTCACTGAACGTCGTTCTGAAGGTATGGAGGTGAAGCCAATTGTTGGAGAAAACTCTGTAGAAGGCCAGACTTCCAGCCGGCCAATCCAGATACACTCCCACCCGACTGGAGCGCTGGCAGAGGGAGGATACATTGACTCTCTGGTTGCAGTGCAGAGTGTAACAACCCTCAACGGAGCAAATCAGACTCCAAGACTTGTCGTTGCATCCCAGCTTGCAATCGTCCACATCCCTGCTCCTGCGAGTGGGTTTGTATGTTACCCCAATGTTGAAGGGCTCCGTCACTTCAACCTCCCAGTAGCAGCACCCATTCAGACTCTGCTCACACAGCACTTGTGGGCACTGATCAAAACTCTCTGAGTGACAGCGATATGACTGCTTCTCTTCCCCCCAGGTCACCTTCCTGTTGTCTTCAGACAGGCAGAGGTTCTTATGAGCTGTGTTGGGGTCCAACGTGAGCTTGCAGGCATCTGAAGGTAAGAAAAAGTATAATTTCATGAGCATCGATCTCAGTAATGTAGCTTACGGCCACTGCTGGCAACATAAAGCCTTATACTGAATCTGAAATCCAGGGTCTCATTATGTTCCTTACAAAAACCTGACAATACTACAGCCTGCACACCAGGGGGCTGCAGCTGAGAAGGAGTGCAGGTAAAAAGTAAATCGAAAGCACGTAGCCTGTAACATTAAGCTCAATGGATTTCTCCAGAAACTTACATTTCTTGAATCCTGGTATCATCCGGTGACTTCCACAATGATCAGCACTGTGGAGGAAGATGAGGATTAAAATCTTCCAACCAAGAACAATCCAAAACTTCCAACAGCACTTCTCTCAGCTCAGTAGAAAAGCTCAAGAACTCAGCTGTGCACTAGTTGTACAATTGCCAAACCCAATTTGTAAAACCTCTCTGGGCCATTACCCACAGTATCTTAAGAGTCGCTATGTTAAACTTGCAGGTTGTTTGCCCCCTGACCGACTTGTGGGCCATTGGGGTCCCTCAACCTAACATTAGTCTGGTTAACTGCAGCAGCTCAGATTAAGAGCAAAGTCGTTACCCTGAGCTTTTCTGTGAACCACAGACCAGAATGCAGCAAGGATTATAATTACTTGAAAATGTTGAGCTTGTATTTTGAATCTTGTTTCAGTTTAGAGAGAAGGTCGATTCCTGACTCTCCTGGATCATTGTAGCTCAGGTCCAGCTTTTTCAGGTGGGAGGGGTTGGACTCTAGAGCCAAGGCCAGACACTCACATCCAGTCTTTGTCACCAGACAACCTGACAATCTGACACAACACAGAATTTAGTTAATCAGCGAGTTCTTGTAGCTCTGAATGAATGTGAAGAAGATCAACCTTTATTTGGTGTTTATTCATGTAACCGGATCGAACATGTTCTTAATGGTGTTCTTTTATGTATAACATTGTTTAAGCCGAGTGTATAAAGCCCATTTCATGCTTCTTTAACATTGTGAGACAGGGCATTATAATATACAGTATACCTATAGATAAAAACTATGATATCTGAGTGTGTGCAGTTTGTTGCATAAATGTGTACCTCAGTGTATTCAGTTTGCAGTGTTGACTCCTCAGACCAGCACAGAGTAGCTCTACTCCTGAATCTTGCAGGTCATTGTTGCTCAGGTCCAGATCTCTCAGAGGTGACCAGGGAAACGTGAGACCAAAGGCCACACGTTCAACCAACTCCGTCGTCAATTTGCAGGATGCGAGTCTAGGGGTAGATAATAGGGTTATAAGATTAGGAAAGAGGTGCACCCATTTAGTTAGTGAGTTTAATGTTTCCAACACTGCACATTCACCTCCTGAAAATACATCCCATGGTCACAAAGAACAGAGCAAGAAACAGTCCACATTCTTAAACGGCAACAAGAACAAGGACGGACATCTCAAGCCTTTAACATTGACAGACGGTAGAGAGCTGGGTTGGCAATGGGATGTCTCATTCAGGGCTGCAGATACCAGGCTTTTGCAGAACCGGGCCCTGTCGCACCTTATCGACCTTAACCTGTGTCGTGATGGTATATTTAAAGGGTGGCAGTTGAGTGAGTGACTGATTTCCTGGTCTACTGAGGTTTCGATGCCAGTGAAGGCCTTACAGTTGAGTTCAGAGAGGTTGTTGGGAGACTTATTACTTGGCAGCAATCACATGTGTTGAAGTATCAGGTGGAACAGTTAAGTAGGATGGGTTGGATGATACTTGTACAACAGTAGAAGATGGGGGAGACGTACATCAGATATGTATAAAGAATATACGCAGGAAAGCTCTCCCTGTCCCACTTATATCCAACTCATTGGTGAAACAAAGAAAAAGAAGAAGATCAGCGTACACTCTACAGGAGTGAAAGAAATACTGAAACCTGATTATCTTACACATGATAAGTAAACTTACATGGCCTTTTTGCTGCTCCTCACTGCTGGTATCAGCCTCTTTCTGCCCTCATCGGATGTGTTGTAACTCTTCAAGTCCAACAAATCCAGATCATTCTTCGATATCTGCAGCATGTAGGCCAGTGCAGAGCAGTGCAGGGGAGTCAGCTCAGGTTTTGAACCATCTTCTATTTTCAAATATTCCTCAATCTCTTCTTTGACTTTCTGGTCTCTCATTTCAACCATGGCCCTGAAGAGGTTGATGTTACCTTCTGGAGAGATGGTCTTTCTCCGGATGGATTTCAGGTAAGTTAATATTTTCTTATCGGTATCTTGGCTTGGGTCCGGCACTGTTAGGAGACCCTGAAGGACTCTCCGATTAGATTCAACCATGAGGCCCAGGAGGAATCGTAAGAAGTAGACCAGGTGGCCATTCTTCTTCTCCAACACTATGTCAACTGTGACTTTCAGAAGCTCAAGTAAAGTTGGTTCTTTGTCCTTCAGTTTCAGGAAGTCGTTGAGCTCTGTTGTTTTCTTGTTCATGAAACAGTCATAAACGTAGAGAGCTGCAAAGAACTCCTGAATGGTCAGATGAACAAAGAAGAAAACCTTTCTATGGGAAAAGACATCTTCCTCCCTAAGAACTGTGGTGCAAAATCCAGAGTGGATAGATGCTTCTTTTATGTCAATGCCATAGGCTTCCAGGTCTTCCTCATAGAAAATGAGGCTGTTCTTCTGCAGATGATCAAACGCAAGCTTGCCGAGTTTCAGAAGAAATTCTCTCTGGGTTATCAGAAAGTTTTCCTTAGGCTTCTTGACACATTTTTGGTTTCTACGTTTTGTCATAGCAAACAGGTAATGTGCCATCATCTCTGTCAGAGTTTGAGGAATTTCAGCATTCTTGTCTTCAGCAAACACTTCCTGGAATAATATGGCAGAAATCCAGCAGAAGATTGGTATCTTGCACATAATGTAGAGATGTTGTGAAGAATGGATATGTGAAGTGATCCTCTCAGCCAGACCCAAGTCATGACTAAATCTCCTTGTGAAATATTCAGTTTTTTGTTTATCATAGAACCCTCTTATCTCTGTCACCATGTCGACATACTCTGCTGGGATCTGACTGGCTGCTGATGGACGAGAAGTTATCCAGACTTCAGCATCCGGGAGAAGGTTACCCTGGATCAGGTTTACTAGGAGAATACCCAGAGATGTTTCTTCACTCAGAGATGTTTGCCTCTCAATGTTCTCAAAGTCCAGTTTGAGTCTGCTTTCATCCAGGCCGTCCAGGATCACTACAACCTTGGTTTTGGCATAAAGCTCTGGACTTTCCAAATTACGGAGTACAGGGTGGAAGTCGGTCAGGAGCTGGTGCAGGCTTTTATCGCCTGTACTCAAATTCAGCTCTCGGAAAGCAAAATAGAAAACAAAATCAATATCTGTGTTTGTATCCCCCTTGGCCCAGTCGTAGATGAATTTCTGAACAGAAAAAGACTTTCCGATCCCTGCAATGCCGTTCGTCAGGACTATTCTTTGGGTTTTCTCTTGGCCAGACGAAGGTCTGAATATATCCTTGAGGTTCACTGTATGTTTAGACAATGAAGGCATTTTCAATTTACGTTCCAGCTGACTGAGCTCATGCTCTTCTTTTTGCCCTCCGCTCTCTCCAGGGGTGATGTAGAGTTCTGTGTAGATGTTGACCAAGGAAACCTGATCGTCACCAGTACCTTCAGATGTGAAGGTAAATTTTTTTCGCATTTCTTCTTTAAAAATATCTTTTGCTTTCAAGAGATGGTGGACCCCTGTAACAAACAAATGAATTATTGCAAATTCCAATAATGTCCGTTAAATTAATAGCAGATCATTTTAGCTAAGACTTTTCAGTTTAGTCTGAAAAGACAAAAATAACCAAGACCACAGTACGGAGCAATGGACCAATTTATTCTAACCAAAAGAGGTGGTCTCGATCCAGATCAAACGGAGCCCTGGTTCAGCTTGAAATGATCAACTTGATACTTTATCTAGTTGTTTTCCTTTTGATTTGAAAGAAAATCTCATTTCTATTAACTCTGAGAGAACCTGGCATGAACCAAGTACGTTGCCCTTCCCACCTAAATGTCACTGACTAAGTTGTCATGTTCAGATTGATTATGAATGACTTTGTTATTAGAATTAGTTGTGGTGGCAGTATTCAAACTTACCGGTATCATCTCTATGGCTTTGAGATAGTTTTCGGCGTTTCTTTCCACACATCGGACAGGGGGAGTCCGACTCATCCCAGTCTGACGTTCGACATTGTTTGCATGACCAGCTGGCTGGTTCCCCAGTCATCTGGCTGTAAGCAGTGCAACAAATGGCACATTATTGGCCAAAGTAGTCACTCAAACTTAACACGTTTTCTTGAAATACCTTCAGCAGTAGTTTTATTTTTAATCAGTTTTGGTTCAAAGTTGTGTTTGAACATGACGAGTTACCGTTCAGGCCTCTCAGCTCCTATGTTAGGTGGTATTTTCATGGATGTATCACTCTTCCAGGAGACTCCACTGGGACCCTGGGACCCATCTGTTGTCGTGTGGGAACTACAAGAGGAGAGATTTGCTTTATTTGGTTTCCAACACTATTACATTTCATTTAGCTGACACTTTCATCCAAAGCGACTTACAATAAGTGCATTCAACCATGAGGGTACAAACCCAGAACAACAAGAATCAAGAAAGTACAATTTCTTCAAAAAAGCAAAACTACAAATTGCTATAAGTAAGTCATTCTTTTCTTTTTTTTCTGTATTGATATTTAATGGTATGACTGCGACAGACAGTGTAACCTGTGTCCAGCTGTGTCAAGCCCATTTAAGGATATACTTTAATTAAAAACACTAAATGTAGAAATACCGTTTAGGCCTCTCAGCTCCTATGTTAGGTGGTATTTTCATGGATGTATCACTCTTCCAGGAGACTCCACTGGGACCCTGGGACCCATCTGTTGTCGTGTGGGAACTACAAGAGGAGAGATTTGCTTTATTTGGTTTCCAACACTATTACATTTCATTTAGCTGACACTTTCATCCAAAGCGACTTACAATAAGTGCATTCAACCATGAGGGTACAAACCCAGAACAACAAGAATCAAGAAAGTACAATTTCTTCAAAAAAGCAAAACTACAAAGTGCTATAAGTAAGTCATTCTTTTCTTTTTTTTCTGTATTGATATTTAATGGTACCGTTCAGGACTCTCAGCTCCTATGTTAGGTGGTATTTTCATGGATGTATCACTCTTCCAGGAGACTCCACTGGGACCCTGGGACCCATCTGTTGTCGTGTGGGAACTACAAGAGGAGAGATTTGCTTTATTTGGTTTCCAACACTATTACATTTCATTTAGCTGACACTTTCATCCAAAGCGACTTACAATAAGTGCATTCAACCATGAGGGTACAAACCCAGAACAACAAGAATCAAGAAAGTACAATTTCTTCAAAAAAGCAAAACTACAAAGTGCTATAAGTAAGTCATTCTTTTCTTTTTTTTCTGTATTGATATTTAATGGTACCGTTCAGGACTCTCAGCTCCTATGTTAGGTGGTATTTTCATGGATGTATCACTCTTCCAGGAGACTCCACCGGGACCCTGGGACCCATCTGTTGTCGTCTGTGAACTACAAGAGGAGAGATTAAACTCTGAATCTCCTTTGAGCTCTGTCTTTGGTCTCCACCTTCATTTAAGAAAAATATCTGGGTCATTAGCTGCTGTGTGCTACTCACTAATTGTGACTGTCCACTTGATCGTGGACGTACGGTAAAACCTTGACACTGGAATCAATGTTCTTTCCTATGCTACTTAACTGCTCGTCTACCGTTTAAGGCCAAAATTCAATTCAATTTCAATTCATTTTTATTTGTATAGCGCAAAATAGTAATGTACATTATCTTAAGGCACTTTACATAGAAGGTCAAGACCTTAACAACATGTGTGAACTACAATGGGAGAGAGTGGTCAGTCACTCACCAACTATACATCATATATGTGCATTAATAAGACAAAACAAACAGTTCAGGGGAATCATTGACATTTGGCAATAACAAGAAGAACAATAGAGCACTGAGCATTTGCTAGAAAGTCCCTGGGAGGTTCAGATTTCCCTCATATAAAACAAACATGGGACTGGGGGTCAGTAGAAAACAAGCTGTGAACCCAGCATTGACACAGACCAGCTTTAATTCAATCTACTGGACACTGGAAAACATTTAAGATTTCACAACATTTTCCAACATATGAACTGAATATTTGCAAGTTACAGTTATGCGCTGCTAAACCTCTTTTACTGCTCTTTACTCATTTTCCTGTCATGATATTTACCTGATTGATGACTCAGAGCTGGAGGCCGCAGCTCTTTCCCTCAACCTCCTCTTTCCACTCATGTCTGCAGCTGAAAACACAAACAGACGTTTCCAAAGGCTCCAAAGTTCATAAAGGGAGAATTTCAGTCTCATGTCAGATCGGACCCAGAATACTTCATACTTTTTTAAATAATTTACAACATGCTTATTGTTATTTCTAACTATTTTAGCTGCATTACAACGTCATTAAATTGGTCTGCAAGATCAAAACTCAACTTTAATATTTTCACTTGAGTACCTTTGTATTTTGTTTGACTGTTTTTTATATTAATCCCTGTTTATTTATTTGTATTTATTTATTTTAGTTATTTAATGTGTCTGTAGTTTGTTTATACGTTTCAGTTTAGTTCTTGCTGTTTTTTTGTCTGAATGTTAAAAATAGTCAAACATTTCTTTATCTGTCCCAACATCTGCTCCTGGCTTTACTGCCCCCCTGTGGTGACAGCGCGGTACTGTCTCTGAACAACAACCACATCCTGGTTGTTTTTCTCAGTTTCTTTTTTTTTTTTATCACATCCGAGTCAAAGGCTCAGAATTTAACACGTTGCAAAACAATAACAAAGTATAAATCCAGATTCCTCGTGACTTTGCACGTTCAGTTCACTTTGCGTCAAAGTTGAGGAACTGTGATCTTTGCCACGTCCGCAGTGACGCACTAAGAAATACGCACACACACAGAGGAGACGCACACACACAGACACACACAAACACACACACACACGTTCATAAACACGTTAACGAACAGCTGAACCTACTCTGACGTCAGAAAAACACTTTTCTTCTTGTTTCCAGAATCTGTCCTGACGAGCTGAACGTCCTTTGTTCAAAATGTCCTCTGTCCTCACTTTCACTTTCGATTTGACGCGATATGATTATAAAACAGGATTTGACACGTGATGACTTCTATATTTATACACAAATACAAGTTAATGAAGACAAGACAAGACAAAAGACAAAATTAAGAGAAATGAATCCAATAACATCTTATTATATTATATAATATCATCCTGATACATTATTCTGACATTAGTTAATCGACTAATTATTCTTGTTGATACAACTTTATTCTTAAACTCTTAAAATTGTAGTTTTCTTCAATGAGCCTTTGAGTTGTTGGAGTCCGGAGACTTCTCTGAGAACAACAACACACATTCTGCTGTTTACATCTGACGTGTTGATTTATTGTGAAAGAGAACAAACAGAACAATGACACTAAAGAACCACAGACGTGTGAAACCACAGACATGTGAAACCAAGACGAAGACTCCCTCTGAAGAAACCAGCTTCACTCCAACAGCCACAGGAACATCTTCAAAATACAAATTTTAAATTTCGCAACAAAAAACAAACAAACACGGCTTAGACATCGTCCCTCTGCTTTCCTTCGCTGCTCGTGATAAATGATCTTCTTTTTCATAAACATGTAAACAACATTTCTTTTTATGATTTTTGCTTTTACACAGAATCTGAACTTCACCACAGTCCCACTCCCTGGATGTGGTCTCGCTGGGACACCACCCTGTTATTGGACGCCACCTTCCTGTGGAGGCGTGTTGTCGCTGTCGTCCTCCCACGATGAGGAAGTGAAGCCTGCTGGGGCGGAGATAGAGTGAGGGGCCGGGGTGTGGCCGAGGCCTTGGTACCGCCCACTCGAGGAAGGCGAGGAGGGCATTGATGTTGTGGCCGCGGCGACGGGGTCCTGAGAGGTCGCCGTGAGGAGGCCGGTGTGTTCGGTGTGCTCAGGTCGAGACACGGCACCGAAATACATCTTGTTGGGACGACCCAGGAACGTACGACCTGATGGAGGATCAGAGGGATGGTTACCATGGTTACCAGGCAATGGTCAATGTCATCTTTTTTACAGTTTACTGTCATTTTACAGATAAAATAATTAGTAATCAGTTATCAGATTAATCAATAATGAAAATATTAATTTGGTGCAACCCTGAATTGAAATGTCAATAAATTCAAAATTTTATTAAAAAGTTTGAATTGAAAAGCATTTAATAATCATTTAAAAATAAATACAGTATATTCAGTTTATATTGATGAATTGAGCAGATAAATAAATACACTACTTGTAAAAACAAATAAACAACAACAAATTTGTTGCGGAAGTTAATTAATAAATAAAAATAAAATAAATATTTAATTCATTCAAATTATGATTATATCATTTAAAAATTAAGTAATGAAAAATTAAATATTGTAACTCACCAACATGGCGGACCTGCTCTGAGACGTCAGCTCTGATGTCTGAGAAATCCCACATGGCCAAAAAACTGTCGAAACACGAGCCTTCCTCCGCTTCCTGGAGAGAGAGAGAGGGTTAGATGGAGGGATGGAGGGATGGGGGGATGGAGGGATAGATAGATTACCTGTACGTAAGGCTTGTAGGTGAAGGTGTAGTGGTGGGCAATGGCAGCCAGGAACATCTCTATGCAGATGATGAAGTCCTGTATTTATCAAACAAAAATACGCAGAATTTGAGCACAAGCAGGGGCTTTGAGTGCAAGCGAAAAGACCACGAAAGTCCACTCTCTTGAATAAATTGATCACATGACTGTGAAGAAGCAACGTGTTTAAACGTCTCACCTGCAGTCCAGTGGCCACGGCCTCCACACTGTCCCAGTCCCAGGTGTGTTTGTCGGAGATCACACCAACCTTCACCAGGAACGCTATAAAAACAGCTTGCCTGAGGAGATGGGGGGGGGGGGTTAGTGACAACAAAACTCTTTACCTCCTTCCTTCCTCCCTCCCTCCCTCCCTCTCTCCTTCCATCATTCCTCACCAGAAGGAGACAAAGACGACCAGTTTGACGCAGAGGAACTTGCCCACCGGCCTGATGGGAGTCAGCTCCACTCTGAGCACTCGGTACAGCAGCACCAGACAGTACATGGCAAACTGCAGAGGGACAGGCTGTCATGATCGAGATGATAAAGGTACCACATTAAGATTCGCTCGCTGCGTGTGCGACGTGTGTTTACCAGCTGAGATATGTTGTTGATTATGACCAGGTAGGACCAGGCGTTCCTGAAGCTGAAGTTGGCTTCGTCGTAAACGCCGCAGAGCTGACAGATCCTGCGGACGGAGACAGAAACGTTTTACAGTGTCTTAGCAGATGGTACAAAATTGTGTCCCCATGGTTACAGTAAATAACTCACATCGCTATCACCGTGGTTACAGGGTCTGACAACAGTGTACTGGAGGACTCCCAGCTTACACCTGAACAGCAGCACCCTGACAGACAGAGAGAGGAACATTTGAACACGCATGTTCACATCTGTTGGTACATCTGTCGCTATGACGTCATTAATCATCCTCTCACTCTCCCATGGGCCAGGGGGGGCAGCAGCAGAGCGGCGGCAGATGTGGCTGCTGCTGCTGGACCTCCAGCATCAGCACCAGGCTCGGGTACTGGTTACTGAGGAAGTTGAGCAGGAACGACAGGAAGTTGTAGATGACGTAGGCCTCGTAGCACTCCCTGCACGTGTCCACGTAGATAGCCAGGCCGGGATAACGCAGAGCCAGCCACTGAGGAGGAAACCAGAAGAATACATGATGGAATATTATATCTATTCATGTAAATATTATAAGTAGAGCTTCAGTGATGCTGAAGATGATGCAGGAGTCACATGAAAGAAAGATGGAAATAAAGGAGGCGTGGATTTCTTTAGCTGTAATGGTGATGAATCACAGAAGGGTGCGTGTTCTTTTACTCGACTTCTGGTCATCTAGGTCCGGTTACTATGGCAACATATTGGATTAAAATGGGCATGTCACTGTGTGTGTTTGTGTGTGATGATGACTCACACTGTCCAGACTGTAGATTGGCACCATCCATAGTATTCTAGAGGAGTGAGATGGAGAGTAATCAAACAGAGAGAGAGAGAGAGAGAGAGAGAGAGAGAGAGAGAGAGAGAGTGTGTGTGTGTGTACCTGATGATAGGTTTCTGCAGCTCTGGCTGGGTGTAGTGCACCATGTGCTGCAGGATCCCCCACAGTGAAATGGGGATCGTCAGGAAAACAAAGATGCCGGCGATGAACCAGGCTTTACTGTGAGTCCCGACCTGACGGAGAAACGTTCAGTGATGAGTGTGAGCTCCATCTTTAGAGCGTGGTCAGATTTCCTGTGCTCCAGCTTCGGGTCTTCTTGTCGTGAAACTTGTATTTGATTGTGCAACATGTCCCTCCCTCAATCAAAGGGAAGCAGGTGTAATAATAAAGCAGTGGAGGGAGGAGGAGCATGAACCCGGTTATAGTAACCAGTCGTTCAGGTCTCTCAAAGAAGTAAAGCTAACAAACCCACAATTAAGACGATTTCACTTGTCAACAATAAAGCACAGAAGCAGTGTGAGCACGAGGAGAAGAGCTGAAGCTGAAGCGGGAAATCAGTCCAAGCAACAAAATATTTGAGTGCAAGCTCTCAGTTTCAAGCAGAGGCTGTTTGAGTGCAGGGCTTTGAAACCGCTCTCAAATTGAAGGACGACAGGTGGAGGTGATGAACGAAGAAAGAAGAATCGTATACTTTGTCCTTCTGCAGCTCCCAGACGCAGAGCGGCAGCACGGCCACCAGCAGGAGGGCGTAGAGGAGCAGAACCAGCGGGCGGATCCACCGCCGCCACTCTGCACAGGAACATGGCATCACGGCTGCTTCACCGTCAGCGTCAACTACAGGCTCATCTCCACTGTGACCCCCACGTTTCTGCACACAACACATATACACACAACGTTACATTGCACTATACCATAGACTGTATATTCATCTATTGCATTAGACTACTATATATTCCAGTATTGTTATTGTGTTTACATGGTTCTATTTACTTCTATTCTGTTTTTAGCTGCATTTAAAGCAGATTATCTTAACTTATCTTATCTTTGTCAATATTGTGCACAGTCCCATGAGAACAAACTGAGACTCATCACACACGTGGACACACTTTAATATTCATCATTCATCATGAAGTGCAGTGAGGTCAACACGCAGCATCAGCTCAGTGATTCAGCTCCTTAGAAACCAGATAAAAACATACATTTAGATATAAACTCGTTGAAACAGGTTTTTAATATATAAAATGTTGATTTATAAATTGTTTTTAAATACTGAAAAGCGGAGGAGGACTGCATCGCTGGAGATGAGATGCTCATTCGCTCTGACGCCCTGTTTTCCTCCTCAGCTACTCCGGCTCTGTTACCAGGCAACGCATCCTCCTCCCCCTCCTCCCTGAACGGATCAGCTGTGGCACCGATCACCGGCCCGATCGATCACATCCACCCGGTGATCCTCCGGGTTTCAGGCCGTGACAGAGGAGGCTGCCGTCCGCGCCTCGTACCGCCCGAATCCCCTGTTTATCCGCGTCACCAGGAGGGAGGAGCATGTCGTCATCAGTCACGTGTTTGGATCCACAAACAGGCAAATTGAATTATATCATAAAATGTGGCACTGTCCAGATGCATGATTTCATATCCACTCTATTTCACTTCACTTGTTCATTTGCTCCGACTCACTGATGTTTACACCTTTATATAGACGCAGGGATTATTCATATAGAGCCTGTAGCTGCACTTATTTAGCAGGGGCCTGAAAAAAGGCTAGATTTTATATTTTATACCACTTCCTGCCGATAGCAAACCAATGCATCATTTAGTTTTCAATTATTTATATCTTTCACATTATATATATATATATATATATATATATAAATCCTGTTTTCTATAAAGTGCTGTTTCATCCATCTCCACACTGTCAGCATAAACAATTATTACATTAGCTCATTGGTTCAGACTAATTTATTAGACACATGAACGCACACACTTGCAACACAAAACAGACCTTAACATCTTTGAGAATATGACTTTATTGCTAAATACTTACATGAAAGATAAGAAAACAAACAGACACACAAAGGTCATTTAAAATTCCTGATATTACATAAACACATTTGAAATATTTCCGTCAGTCGACCTGTGACCTTTACACTTCTTTAGTCCCACTTGTAAAACTCAATCAATATCAATAATCAATGTCAGCATTAAGCAGTTATTTATCAACTCAGCAGGTTCCTGTTGTGGGTGTAATGAAATCAATCTGCCTCTGGGGGGTGCTAGTGCTTTACCAAGACTTTTCTTTCTTTTGATAAGCAGAGATGTTGAGAATTATTTTACATATAAAACTTGATAAATACATGACAAGTGTCACAAAATTTAAAACAAATATCACTGCAAGCTGAAAACATTAGGTTTCACTTCATCTGTACCCGCCCCCCCCCCCCCCCCCCCCCCCCCCAATAACTGCCTCCGATCACAATCTGTGAGAAAGCATGTGAACAGAGGTGTCCACATACTTTTTACCATATAGTTCATAATATATTAATATAGAATTATGATGAAAGACTGAACATTAGAGGCCGGATGTGTCCGTCAGTGCAGGTGTTGGACGTCTGCTCTCTGTCAGTGTTCAGGGTGTTTGTACTGCAGACTCGTCCCATGGTGGAGAGGCATCAAACTGTTAGAGAAAGGGCCAGAATAAAAACAACAACACAGACAGGACTGGAGACAGAGGGGTGGGGTTGGGGAGGGGGGGGGGGAGAGACAGGGGGTGAGTCGGATTAAAGGGGAACTCCAGCGATTTTTACTTCAATAAAGTTGAAAGAAAAAAGTAACTTAATGTCGAAAAAACAAAGGAATTTTGGTAATAGTACAGATCCATAAATGATGTGGCCTACATTTCCCATAATGCAACTCTCCTGTGAATACATTCAAACACAGGCTACATCCACACTGATCCACACAAAACCAAAAGGATCTCCTAACACACCTGAAAACAAACATCACATGACATGTACACTGGTCACATGATGTAAAATGTTGGTTACAGAAAATACTACGAACACGTCACTGTCCTCAGACCGTCCATCGCTGGACCTCCTCTTTTCAGCCTCTGTCTCAAATACTTGCTTTCAGCTCCTGTCTCTTTAAGACCTTCCCTCTGATAAAGTCTGCTCTGATTGGCCAGCTGGTCCACTCTTCTGTGATTGGTCAACCCCTTTCAGCGCATGTAGGAAATGTCGGGCTCTTGTTTGACCTGGTTTTGTTAAAGGGCGTGATGAGGAATTTTAACGAGTGGTTAAAGTATCTCCTTTAATGTCGGTGGAGTGCCCCTTTAAACCAATGTCACTGCTCCCTTCCCACAAGTCAAAGGTCAAGGATCTCTTTCCCCGAGGTATTTTCACTCCCACAACACATGATAGTGTCTTTCAGTCTGTGCCTCCTTGTCTCCCTCTCACTCTGTTATCTCATGTTATCGATGTCTCACGCCCCTTTGACCCCGTGACCACACCCTGATGTCACTCTGTCTCAGCTGCTTGGACGTTTACCGTCATCAGAACCACACAAACACAGTTTTTACCTTGAAGCAGTTTTTGAACTTCTTGGAGACGAAGAAGAGGATGATGGGATTGATGCAGGAGTTGATGGTGGCCATGTTGATGCTGAAGTAGTCCAACACCAACAGGAAACTAGAGCAACAGAAGAAGAGCACATGACATTTAACCACTCTTCACAAGGGCCAGAAGAGCAAAGAGGTAGAACTATATGGTAAATAATACGGTCACCTACTTTAAGAAGTCACAGCGACGAGCATCATGGGATCTATAGATGGTTTTTTTTCAGCAGTCGACTCAGATGCAGTGGGAACCAGCACAGAGCGAAGATCAACACCAGACAGAAAACTGCTTTCGCTACTTCTCTACGCTGGAGAGAGAAAGTGGATCTGAAATGACCGACTTCATTATGCTTCACTTTGTTTTTACTAGTAATGACGAACCAAAAGTCCTTGGCATTAAAACCACAAGAGCTAATGTTGGTGGAAATGGTTGAAACTAAATTTAAGTTTAAAAAAGAAGAAAGTTGTGTACTTGTGTGTGTACGTGTGTGTGTACCTGTTTGAGGTGCTCGCTCAGTGAGACTTTCAGACTTCCTTTCTGGTGTCGGAGCAGCTCACAGGTCATCAGGCCGTAGAAAACCACAGAACAGATGAGAGGGACGCAGAAGTAGAAACCAAACAACCACCAGTCCTTCGCTTCCCGGTAGAACTGGACCAAACAGAAACACACACTTAAACAACATGGAGGATGTAACACAACTCAGAATCAAGATGGATCAGGTCTCACATTCTTTACTCGACATATTCAGGTCGAGACCTTAACATCACAGAGAAACCGACAGTTCCCACTTTGAGTCTGTGGAGAGAAAAGTCTCCTTAGAATCAAGTGGGTGTGGTCAAAATATTTTGAAAGGTCCAGTTCTAATGAATAAAGCCTGATGGCAGGTCAGCTGACCCGGGCTCAGTTTCCAGGGCCTGGACGCAGTTTGTTGACTTCAGTCGTAAACAGGAAATTATGTTATAAACTGTGTGAACTAAAGAGACCTCACCCTGAACCAACCAGGATCAAACCCTCCTTTTATTCTTCACCCATAAAATATTAAATTATGAGAGACAACAAGTTGATATTGTTATTGATTTTTCTGTCCTGGAAATTCCATTTTACATCTAAACTCCCCAAAAAATACATCTAAAACTTCTGACAAACCTGTTTTTAAGAGTGCAGATCATTTTTACTGTTCGCTGGCAAACACATGCACATGCACAAGCACACATGCACAAACACACACACACTCACAGCCAGAAAAGGTGTCCTGGGTTCCAGCATGCAGGTCGTAATGGTAACGTTGTTGTAGTCAAAGTTGACCATGTTGAAGCCGACCGCCTCCGGCACGGCGAGCACGAGGGACAGCACCCAGATCGCCACTATCTCCACCGCTGTTACCATGGGAACACCTGTGCCCTGTACCCGCGACCAGGACACCACCGCAGCGATACCTGGGGACAACAACCGGAACTTTTCAAACCATTGATCATTCTTTCAGCCATGCAGACGTATAATTATTGTTATTAGTACTAATGATTATATCTGATTTCAGTCTTAGAGCTGAAGCTGGAGAATCTGAGTGTAAGCAGCAGCTGTTTGAGTGCAAGAGCAGAGTTTAGAGTGAAAGCTTTACAAAATCTGAAAGTGAAATTAATAAATCCTGCTCTCAAACTGAAAAACACATTCTTTAATAGAGATTGGGGGGGGGGGGGGGGGGGGACGTTGGTGTGTACGTTACCTGTCCACACTTAGCGCACACAGGTTGAGGACGGTGATGCCGACCGAAGCTTTCTGCAGGAAGGGGAGCAGTTTGCAGAGAAAGAGGCCAAACACACTGTCGGCAAAAGGCCACCGCATCACCAGGAGCTGCACACACACACACACACACACAGACACACGAGGCTTTAACAGATTATCACAGTTTCAGAGTGTGAGTGAGTGTTATCTCATCTATTTTCGTTCCGTGTCAGTGTGGCACTCGGCTTCCTGACTGAGACACACAACACACACACTGATAACACAGGAAGCTGAATGCAACGAGCTTCTTATCAGTTACATTTTCATTACTCAAATTTACTCGTCAAATGAACTTTATAAATCTTTTCAGCGTAGAAATGTTGATTATTTAATATCTGCTAAACCAAGTTGTGAGAAGCTGCCACTTGTCATGAGAACAAACAACACACTAAACCTTGTAGATGTTGATGGGGATGTCGATGGCGATGTAGATCAGGTCTCCCAGGGCCAGGCTGGCGATGAGAGCGTTGGGTCCGTTCCTCATGCTTTTGTTTTGGCAGATGATCCTCAGCAGGGTGGCGTTTCCAATGATCCCCACAGCAAAGATCACGCAGGAAATCACCGTGTTGATGTACTTGAAGGCCGCGTTTATTGACGTCACATGGATACATCTAGGGGGCGACGCTGGGAGCTCGCGAGCGGCCGCAGATGAGTTGGTGGACGGCGGGTGAGGATTTCTGTCGTGCTTGTGTCTCAACTTGCTCGAGTGCTTCAGCTTGTGGGAGTCCAGAGATACCAGAGGCTTGTTCACGGTCTCTTGCACCAGACGTGGGTCTCGCTCTGGGGTCTGGATCTGATTCTCTGCTCCGGGTCGCAGAGGTGAGTCGGTGCTGTGGAAATCAGACAGGCCCGACATCACCACATCTGATAGAGATGAGAAGTTACTGTGGCAACCAACTGGAGGAGCGAACACCAAACACCAGACAATCAGCTGTGCAATAAACACCCAGGGCTTGGATGTAGATCTGGAACTGAATCTGGGTCCCATTCCAGAACCCGGTTCCGATCCACCTGAACACATCCTGGATCCTGCTGCGACTCCTGAACCACTTTCTAGAGACTGAAGTGTTCAACAGATTCTGTGACTGAGCCTTCTCCGAGTCCAGAGTCTTTTCTGGAAGCCCACGACAGAGTCAAATCTAGAAGTTGTTGGTGGTTCTGAGATGAAGTTGGATGATTCTGGAATCTGAGCCAAACAAAGAAAACAGGTGGTTGGTTTGGAGGCTCCACTTCACAGATTTATAAAATAAATCTCAGGAGAACCAGTTTAACATCTATTAACTGTGGAGCAGTGAAAACAAGCTCTAAACACTACAATGACTACGTTTCCATGGACACCAATATTCTCATATTAACCAGATCAAGACAAACAGCACGTTCTGATTAACTTCACCTGAATAAGATCATACTCAGAATAATCCACTATCAGACAAGTGGACTATTCTGACCTGAGTCTCATTATGTCAACATGTCAACATCATGAATGAATCATACTGTAATATATTTTATTTTATTTTATGCTCAGACACTACATAGGTTAAGTGTAAATGTATTTTGTAAAAATACAAAATACAAAATATATCTGTTCTGAAGAGATAGATTTTAAGTGATGTTTTGACAGAAAATGACATTGACATTGTGCTCATTGTAAAACTACAATTAATGAATAAAACCTTTCAAATAAAATAAAATAATAGAAATGTACATGTTATAATTGATGACTCTCACCTGGTGATGTTTCTCTGTCTCCTTCTGGAACGTTTGGTTAAATTAAAATCATTTTTTCTTCAGTGTAAACAAGAAGAACAGAAGAAGAGAGGAGTGAGTCCGGCTGAGACAAAACTAAAGAGGTCGAAGTGACGGAGCTGAGTTTTAACTTTCTCTCTCTCTCTCTCTGATCGCCCCCTCCTCTCCTCTTTCCTCCCCCTGCTAGTGTCTCCCCCTCACTTCCTCTCCTCCTCTCCTCCTCTTCTCCTCTGTCCTCCTCCTTCCAATGATGATAATGATAACATAAGTATAAGTTTACAATGAAAGTACATATCATAAAATTATTCATGCTGCACTTTAAAAAAAGACAGTTTCTAAATGTCTGTACACACAAGAGAGAGACGAAGAGAATTAGAAGAACATTTTAGATTTAAATACATAGAATATTAAGTAAAGATAATAAAGACTGATGAGTATGGAGACAATTTTCACCAGTGAGGGAGTAAAAAAACCTAAAACTGACTCGATGCTAAATCTAAATTATAAAAGGTCAAAATCACAGTGATAACATATAAAATTATACTAAAAAGTTACGATTTGGAGATGATATAATAAAAATGGGCTTCCATAGAAAATTTAACTTTAGTTAGTACACATTTAGTGGAGATTTTGAAAATGACGCAGACGTTGTTTGAAGAAAATTATTCCACAGTTTACGACTCGTCTCCTCTTTCAATCTGTTATAGTGGAACAACTCATAAACACATGAGGTGACGTTAACACACACACACACACACACACACACACACACACACACACACACACACACAGTAATTGAAACCAAGCCGTGTTTTAAACCAATTTTCCCTTTTAGACTTCCCTGATGAAACAACGTTGTGGAAACAATAAAAGTAGTTCCTGCGTCTGAACGACAAATTCACTTCACTGGAGTGTTTGAACACAAAGTGAAGCCAGACTCAGTTTATTACACCGAGAGTTTCACATTTGTGTCTGAAGCCTTTTTACTGTAACTTGTTCCTGATTGAAACAACGAGGAATTAAATCTGTTGCGAGGAGTTTCTCAGACGTCACAGGGAAGTATTTGTTTTTATTTCATGTAAGAAAGGTGCCACACTCCTGAACTCCGTCTGAATGTCGGCGTCAGACTCCTCTTCAGGATACGTGATCGAGGTTTAAACAACTGTCAGTGACACGCAGCCTGTCCTGTTCTTCCTGAGTGGGACGTGTCCGTGTTGTGTTTACACATCTGTTTACACATCTGTATCTGTGTGTTGCTGTGAGGCTGCAGTGACCTCTGATCCTCTGTCAGGCTGACGTCACGTCTGTTTGATTGACTGACTTTCACTACAGAGTTTCTACTGTGTGTGTGTGTGTGTGTGTGTGTGTGTGTGTGTGTGCGTGTGTGTGCGTGTGCGTTAGTGACTCTAAACGCAGAGATAAACAAATGAAGGCTCTACGTGACTTGTACCATGCAGGATCTTACTTTTACTTGTTTGAGTTTTCCTCCAATGCCGTGGGAAAAAATCTTAATGTGGGAAATCATTAATTGAAAGTTTGTCCCAATCAACAGACGAGTTCAGAATAAGACCAAACAAATACAAATGCTGACAATAAAATACCATAGAATTGATTTGGAAAGAATTTATGAAAATAAATACTTTAAAAATATGTAATACATAGAAGAAAAGAGTCAATAAAAAGGGGATAAAAACATTATTAAAAATATTAACAAAAATGTCAAATTGAATAAAATTTCAAACTGATGCAATAAAATAATGTTTAAATGACTTTAGCTTCTTTATTATCAGTGCGTGTTACTGTCACATTGAATCTGGTGCCAGATGAGAACGTTTGAAGAAGCAACAGAGACAAAGAAAAAGGGAATAAGATCATTTTGTTAATTAACTTACATTTATTTGACTGTTTCCTGACTTAATTACAGAGAGGAAAAAGATAAATGTTGTAAGCGTAAATACTTGTTAAACACTTTAAAGTGTAACTTTATGTTATTCGTCGCCACAAGTGGGAGAAAAATAAGCCACGGTTCGCTTCGCGCTTTTCACGAGCGACGCTGGTTAATGAACAAATGAAGCTGAAGAACAAACGAGTCAAACCAGAAGCAGATTCTCAGACAGGAAACAGCTGCGGCAGATCTCCTCCACCAACATGGAACTTTACGAGAAACTCTTTGATTCCATCACCACAAAGTTTCCGTCACTGTTGTCAATGTCAATGTCAATGTCAATGTCAATTTTATTTATATAGCACATATAAAAACAAAGTGCTTTACAGGTGTAATGGTACAACCAAAGGACAGTAAAAACGTAATACATTATAGTGCAAGTAATACAAATAAATACAATTATTAATGTAAAATAAAAAAATTCATAAAAATAAATATAAGATATACGATAAGATATAGATAACAAAAGAAAATGTAGAATTGACATAAATAAAACCTTAATAAAAGCGGTTGCATACAGCACATGTGGACATAAAGGGCAGAATAAATGCAGAGCCCCTTGACAAATGGTAGAATAATTATACATTTATTAATAACTTAATAAAGTTTAGACTCTAAAAGGTTTGATGGTGTTTATATCTCAGTTAAAGGAGCAAAAACCAGGTCGAGTTGTTTCTGAATGGAACCAGGAACCAGGAACCAGGAACCAGGAACCAGTTCATCTGTGCTCAGTGCTGGAATGCGGCCCGTGCACTGTTGCCATGGTGACGGTGAAGCCTGTCGGACACCGGAAGTTTTGCTTTCAGCTGCGGTAAAGTTTCTGAACGTAAAGCAAAACACACGCGTTTAAACTGTTTTCACTAAAGCGACAACGAAACTGTGAATCTTTAATAAGGTGAGTTATAGAAACGTTTGCTAACTTTAGCTAGGTGTTAGCTAGGTGTTAGCTTGGCTTTAGCTAGGCTTTAGCCACATTTAGCTAGGCCTTTACAATGATTCCTTGATTCTTATTTGATTGCTGTAGTAACAAAACTATATTAATCAGAATAACAAAGAAACACAACCTGCAAATTTAACAACAAATGAAAGGTTGTGAGGTTTTGTAAAATGCTGCCTTCATGGTTATTAAAGTTCAATACAAAAGGAAAGTAAATTGTCGTCAGATACACAGAGTGTGTGTCTGCTGGGTGACTGTCTCCATTAGTTTGATTGACAGGTGAAGATGAACGCTGCTGAAGTGCTCGGCCCAGGTGTGTTTATGTGTTTACCAGGAAATAACATGCAACAGCACCGACATTCATTACACAAATTCTGTGTGTGTGTGTGTGTGTGTGTGTGTGTGTGTGTGTGTGTGTGTGTGTGTGTGTGTGGGGTCAGCAGGATGAAGGCGTCGGTATCGGATGAATCGTCTCAAGTCGCGTCCAAAGAAGAAATTTCACAGTGAGTTCAGTTGAAGTGTTAGTTTCACTTTAT
>CM048059.1:12125000-12167500 GCA_026259375.1 Verasper variegatus
AGGTGCTCTGGGGAAACTGCAGCTTTAAACTGCAGAAGACACAGCTACTTCAGTTTAAACTGTTGTTCAGTCAAATCTACTCTTCATCACAAGACAGAAACAAAAATAAGGGCCAGGTTTTCAACATTATTATTAGTCTTGTTTATTTTTACATTAGGAATGCGATCAACAATTATTTTCTTTGTTAATCGAAGACTTGTTTGGTCCATGAAATGCTAAATTTGTGTTTCCCAAAACCCACGATGGCCTCCTCACATCTTGTTTTGTCCGAAAACCAAAAATATACTTGTCTTTCTCTCTCAGGTCCACTGAAGCCAGAGGTCACCATCGCCTACGTCGCCGTCTCACTCATCTTCTTCAACAGCGGCCTGTCTCTGAAAACTGAGGTGAGACAACGACTGACACCAGCTCGCCACTTTCCCTCATGTGTCACGTGAGTAATAACAATCTGAATGAGTGTTTCCTTTTCTGTCTCTGCAGGAGTTGACGAGCGCGCTGCTTCACGTTCGCCTGCACCTCTTCGTGCAGTCGTTCACACTGGTCTTCTTCCCGCTGGCCATGTGGCTGCTGCTCAGAGTGCTGGGGCTCACCTCCATCGACCAATGGCTGCTCAGAGGGTAGGAAGAGTGGGTCTGTGAATGCCACCCTTTGTTCACGTCCCTTCCTCACTGTACCTGAAGGGCGAGTTATATACAGACTGAAAGACCCTGTGTGTGTGTGTGTGTGTGTGTGTGTGTGTGTGTGTGTGTGTGTGTGTGTGTGTGTGTGTGTGTGTGTGTGTGTGTGTGTGTGTGTGTGTGTGTGTGTGTGTGTGTGTGTGTGTGTGTGTGTGTGTGGCCTTTCACCTTCCTCACCACATGGGGGTGCTTTGAAATCAAACTGATAATTAGACGGGAGGAACAACCTGATCTGATGTCTAATAATCCCACTGAGGTGCGTTCATGTGATTTTATATGGTAACAAAGACTTTAATGTGTAAACCGCATTTTATTTTGAAAAGGTCTTATTGCAAGGGGAGGTTAACTCCCTATGATCACTTTTCTGATGTGATTACATCATTGTCAATGTGTCTCACCTTTCACCTTTTGAACGACGGGTGGGAAATGATTGTTCCTCGCCTTTCTCTTTCTCGTGCTCGTCCTCCTCTTCATCCTTCATCATGTCGTGGTTGCCTAGGTTACAGACGGTGAGCTGCATGCCCCCTCCGGTGTCATCCGCCGTTATTCTCACCAAGGCGGTCGGAGGCAACGAGGTAACACGCTCACATGTTCGCAGGTTATTGTCCTCCAGTGTTTGATGGATGGTGTGATGCTGAAAGCAATGAGCAGCGTGTTGACATGGTAACTGATCATGTGTGTGTGTGTCTCCAGGCGGCGGCCATCTTCAACTCAGCGTTCGGGAGCTTCTTGGTGAGATGCTTTCAGGGTCGGACTGTGAATTATGAATGAACGTTGGTTCAGGATGTAACTGTGTGGTTTGGTTCTGCAGGGAATCGTGGTGACTCCGGTGCTGCTGCTGCTCTTTGTAAGTCCGACCTGTGGAAAACAAAAACACACTGTAAATAAAGATGAAGGTCGAGTCTCCACTTCCTCCAGAAATGAAGCTAAAATATCTCAGAGACAATTT
The DNA here is from genome assembly GCA_026259375.1 of Verasper variegatus. Taxonomy (NCBI): domain Eukaryota; kingdom Metazoa; phylum Chordata; class Actinopteri; order Pleuronectiformes; family Pleuronectidae; genus Verasper; species Verasper variegatus. The sequence goes on from CM048059.1 coordinate 12,126,627, forward strand.
TTAGTGTATTATATATTTTTTATATCAGCAAACAAACACTGATACGTCTGTAAAAGGCTCGTGATGATGTCATTCCTACCGTGTGTTTGCATTGGATTGTCTTGTCTATCTCTCTCATGGTTCTTCTCCTCTTCCTCCTGCAGCTTGGCTCTTCATCGTCCGTTCCCTTCTCCTCCATCTTCTCTCAGCTCTTCATGACGGTTGTGGTGCCGCTGGTCCTGGGTCAGGTAAGAGTCGGTGTGTGTGGTGGGTTGTAGTTAGTTGTACAGTGTTGGTCTCGGCCTGAACGTCTCTCTGGCGTGTGTGTGCGTGTGTGTGTGTGTGTGTGTGTGTGTGTGTGTGTGTGTGTGTGTGTGTGTGTGTGTGTGTGTGTGTGTGTGTGTGTGTGTGTGTGTGTGTGTGTGTGTGTGTGTGTGTGTGTGTGTGTGTGTGTGTTCAGGTGTGTCGACGGTTCCTCAGGGAGTTTCTGGAGAGGAAGAAGCCTCCGTTCGGCGTCGTCAGCAGCGCCGTCCTCCTCATGATCATCTACACCACGTTCTGTGACACGTTCAGTAACCCCAACATCGAGCTGGACCCCACCAGTCTGCTGCTGGTCGTCCTCATCAGTCAGTACCAGTGCCTGCCACTCACAGCACGTCTCCACGGACACACGATAAGGACATGTTGACAAAGCTGGAAACGTTTAGGAGATATTCAAGATGGAAATAATCTAATAAAATAAGATACAGTAGCTACATTAGATTTTATTCATCTAAGTTCAGGAATAAAATAAGAAAGATAACTCAGCTTAGACTCCGGTTCTCTCTAATGAACAGGTTTCTCTGGTGTTGTGCCTCAGTGGCAGCGATAGGCAGAGGCTGGAGTTATTATGTTTTCAGGTTGTCTGTCTTTAGGTAATGAGGAGATCACTTGACACAAAATATAACCCTGTCACCTTCGACACACAGTTTCCTTAAGGAAGAAAAACACTTGTGTCTAGCATGCTCCAGTTGTTGCCACCAGGGGGTGACAGACCACCAGCCTGTGAGGATGTTCACACCATCCACTTGTCATGAGTCTTTAGACAAAGCTAAATGAACAAAATGTTCCCTGATCTCTGTTGGACTGTTGATGTCAGTGGACTGGTTTCATTTTGAATGTAACCACCTATTGACGGCAAAATCTTTTCCTTGTTCTCCACAGTTTTTTCCATCCAGCTCAGCTTCATGCTGCTCACGTTCACCTTTTCTACCAGGTGAGTCTCCTCCTCTGTTTCCCATCCTCTCATCCTCCTTTACTTCTCCTTCTGTTTTTCTCCTCACTCTTTCCTGAGAGAAAATGAGAGATTGAAGGAAACTACCGGTGTAAGGATGGAGGGTGTGAAACAGAATCTGACTCATGTTTGTTTCTTTTCAGGGCGGGTTCAGGATTCAGTCCTGCAGACACTGTCGCCATCATCTTCTGCTCCACACACAAATCATTGACCCTGGGTAACACACACACACACACACACACACACACACACACACACACACACACACACACACACACACACACACACACACACACACACACACACACACACACACACACAGTCAATCATGACGTCGCACCCCTTTTTTATATCATCAAATAACTAATTCAAACCAGGGGGCGATCCGGATGATTTGGCCTCACTTTTGGGAGCTGTCTACGATCCAGATGTTTAATATCATCTTGTGTTTGTGTTTGATCCGTGTCCAGGTATCCCCATGCTGAAGATCGTGTTCGAGGGGTACGAGCACCTCTCCCTGATCTCAGTTCCTCTGTTGATCTACCACCCGGCTCAGATCCTGCTCGGCTCCGTCCTCGTGCCGACCATCCGCAGCTGGATGACCACGCAGCAGAAGGTACACGTCGATCACCGGTGACACCTCAGTGTGTTGGTTCAGGGCTCCTAGTTAACAGACAGCGGGCTGCATTCCAATACTCACCTGTTCACCTTGTCTCCTCTCCTACAGTCTAGTCTGTTGTTGAGATAGGGCCGCGTTCCAACACTACTGTCCTGTGAGTAGAGAACTGACTCGAACAAACAAGAACTGATTTAGTTATGGAGTAATGTCTGTAGTGGTTCTGTGTCGGTGGGTCCAGCAGCTTCCTGTGGGTTTCCTGATGTCAGTTTAAAATCCACGTCATCTGTTCCAATGTGATCTGAGCTGAAACAGCTCCTCCTACTGGCAGGAAAAACAATCTGCTGCTGGACTCACTGCTGCAAATCCACCAGCTTCACTTGAATCAAGCACCAGATGGGTTGAATGGGGTAATGGTGGTGGGGTTAATGGTGGTGGTTTTAATGGTGATGCTTAAAGGGCTAGTTCACCCAAATTATTATATCATTTTTTAAAATATTTTCTCCCCCCCTTGTGGTTGTACTGCGTCCGAAGCTGCTGCAACTACAGTGCAGCTTTTGACGCAATCTTCTGTCTGAGCCTGAAAGGAAACGACCCAAGAACCTTTTGTTTTTGTGACTCTTGAATCATTTCAACAAAAAATTCAAATCAATTATTCGTTTGCCGTTTGTTCTTTTTAAATCAGATTTTATATTTAATTTATTTTCTTCCTGTGACATTTAATTCTCACTACTCTAATGAAATTTGTACTTTTGACACTATTTCCACAGAACCTGGTGACGGTGGGAGATTCACTGATCATACTCTTTACTCGTTTCTCTTACTTTCCGCTCTTCTGCTGTTCTGCTGAAGATCTCCCTCTCTGACACTTTGTGCTTCTTGGCTCTCTGTTCAGGTGGCGAAGCAGCAGCCGCCGCTCCAGCCCATCTGACGGCGAGGAAATCAGTGTTTTCATGGTTTTTGCACTGCGATACAAAGTGGACTATGGCGGAGTCATGTGTGCCTTACAACAACCAATCAACAGAGACCTCAGCGCGGCGAAGGAGACGAGTTGCCTTGATTTTCTCAGTTTTTACGGGAATGAAAGACTCTTTGTATTTCCAACTTTTATATTTAAAAGAAGCTAAAGTACATGATTTATTTTTGTATGGAATAACCCAAAAGAATCCTGTTTTTCTTTTTTGTAACAGAGTGTTTGTTATGAAAAACAGCGACTGCCAACAGGGGACGTGACGGGTGGAGTTACTGGGACCATTGTTTTTTGTTTTGTTTTTTCTTGCTATTTTCTACATTTTTCTACAAATGTGAATGATTTCCGCACTTAACTTATCGATATAATCAAACTAATGCTGAACGATCCGACTTTAAATGTACGATGGAATATTGACGGCTTGTTTTGATTGTTTTACACTTTCAGAAATAAGCTTTTGTATTTGTTGAGGAAGGAGCGGCCCTGTGGTGAAGGAATAATGTTGAACGAATGATCGATCCAAATAACGAAGGTACGACATGCACACTGTTGTCATGAATCTAATTTAACAACCAAAATATCATCGTTCTTCCCAGATCAAAACGATTATTCACACATGTACTTAAACTGTACGTATATGTTTTAGTTTCTACGTTATTTGACGTACACGTCTGATTCGGACCAAGCAGGAAGCAGGAGGATAGTTCCTTTGAAATCCGGTAGAACCACACAATTGACTCTACATATGTCTTTATGTAGATGGAACACTGCTGTCCTTCCAAACGACGTATTGCTGCTCACATTCATATCATTTTGTGTTGGTGGGTCTATGTATGAATCTGGATGTGGACGATGCTCTGTTCTAAGTCTGAGTTGGTGACGTAGACTTACTCCTTTTCTTTATTCCGTCACCTGAAAAGATGAATGTTTTCCGAAACAGTGTGAGCTTGATGATTTAAGAGAAACAGGCAGAATCTGAAATGTGGGCGACGTTTCAGAGGTCGGGAACAAAGTTTTTTTTTACGAGAACCACCCATTCAGCAGGGTAACCACCAATCAGAGCTGTGTGTCCTTGTGTGTCCCAGGTTAACTTGGTGCTCATGGGAAACAAAAGTCAGTTTCTGGACCTTAATGTAACACAACTTTCACTGACACATGAGAGCGATGGTACATCCTCGGTCTCGGCTGTTTCCAGCCTTGTTGGTAGAGAACAAAATTCTCCAGTGTTTCTTCATAAAACTGACTCTACAGCACAATTGTCATTGTACTGGTCTTCATTCTGATGTGTCCAGTAACCGTTTACAGTCTTATTTTTCCAGCTGTTTATTTTACAATTTTGAAGATGGTGAGTTTGACATGTATGGGTATTGTTTTATTTTAAAAAGAAACTATAAGGCAATAAAAACTTTACATTCTATGATATGTTGCGCTCATATCTCTCTTAAATGGACCAGATATGTGTTACTTACATTTTGTTGTCTGACCAAAAGGGGAAGAACACTGAGACTCCCAAGGAAGTATTGGCAGCTCATTAAATCCACTGACCCAGCTTGTGTTTGACAGATGGTCCTTCTGTCTCGTCATTTGAAGAAGCAAGGCTAAAATAAGCCTCTCCACCAGACCCTGGAGGCCTTGTGCTCTTCGGATCACACAATCAGACCCTTTGGATTTTATATGACTAAGCACAGCAGTGACACCCAGGACAAGACACGTGATAGTGAAAAAATACTTTATTATTAAGTGCATCCAAAAGACATAAGTTTAAAGCTTTAATACTGTCTCCTGCTAAATCAGCACACGAAACTGGGATTTATACAAACAGGTTCTCCAGTTATGCAATCATATACATCTACTGTATCTAGTGATAAACTATACATGTGAAAAAAGTGTCCACCAAATGGTGTATGTCATCCTCGTGTCTACGATACGTCAGGAGGCAGAGTTAAATACTAGTTCTCTAAACATGTTGGTGGCAGGAACATTTCATTCCAATTCCCCAAAAAGTTGTTAAGGACTAAAGAAAGTTTGGTCTTACATGACAACAAGATTGACACACTTAAAAACCTGCAGGACTGCTCGAGGCTGCGATAATAATAATGTTTATAATTTTTTTAGAAGGTGTAAAAGTCTTAATGTTAATATTTATGTTCATGGTTTGTAATCCTGTTGAAATAGCTTAGTGTAATTTGATTTAAAAGTCATTCTGGGTTAACTCGCTACCTACAACCAAGGTATTGTTGGATGTTTGTGTTTTTCAGTTGTGATTATTTCTGTATTTTGATATCTTCTCTGTCCATGTGTTCATATATTATTACATATGTTTCCTGTATTTCAGTCTCCAGGTGCTGCCAGTATATCGTACTCTGCCAGAAGCACAAAACTGTTCTCTCTGATTCTTCGGACTCTGACCAAGTCCCCACACTCCTGGACATGGATCAGGCCTCGCTCTCCTCTCTCATACTCTCTCTCCCTGTCGTTCAGGGTCACCTCTGTCTGTTTACCACAGGCCTGCCGGTACATGTACCTCACCCCAACCACCAGCACCATGCCTAAGCCAGCTGAGCAGCCCAGCAGCATGCCCAGCTCCCAGGCACTGTGTCTGGGGATAATGTCTGGATACTTCCCTTCTTTGTCTGGAGTTCCAGGGGGATTGGGAGGACGTTTTGGTTTAGTATCAGTTTTGGGAAGGTGTGTTTTCAACTCGTAACCGAGATTTAGTTTGATGTTTGGGTCAAGGTTTGGATGAGGTTCAGGATTCGGATGAACCACTGTTCTCTGTGTTGCTGGGGTGAGGTCGGGCTGAGGATCTGATGGGGCAATGTGATTCTGGATCAGCAAACTCTGGCCCATGGTCAGCTTCTGGGAGGGCACAGGGGAAGGAGAGGACATGGGGGGGTTGTAGAGAGAGCGAAGAGGAGCTGGAGAGAGTCCTAGGTGAGGGGAGGTAGACTGGGAGGACGTAGAAAACGAGGAACCCAGTAAGAAGGAAGATGATATTCCAGTCAGAGGTGAAGGTGAAGCAGAAGAGGTGGAGGGGAGGGATGAGTCGGTGGAGGGGAGGGATGATGAGATGGTGGAGGATGAGGAAAAGGTCAAACCTGTGTTCAACTTCGAAGAGGTAAAGGGAGACGAGGAAGGATTTGTTGAGGGGACCGGGGGAAACAGGGCAGCTGGTGATGGGTTGTCGGAAGAGTTTGAGTACGGTACAGGATAAGTAGGGGAAGGTTGGACAGCTGGGAAATGAGGAGGAACAGAAATTGGGGAAGGAGAAGGAGGAGCAGATCGCGCAGGAGCTGTTTTGGGTTGTTTTTTTATAGAGGAGGATGAGGAATGGGTGAACAATGTTGATCTTAAAGATGGATGTACCGTTACCTCGGTGGAACTTCTAGAGGCATAAAGAGGAGTGGTAGATCTAGGATTGATAAGAGTAGATAGAGGCAAACTAGGAGAGGAAGACGAGGCTGAAGATTGAAGGGTAGACCTGGAAGATGTAGGTGAAGGAGGGGTTGATGGAAAAGCAAATATTAGGGTAATAGTTTTGACATTGGCTTGAGGCTGATGATTTGTGACCTCTTTTCCCTGATTTGTAGAAAAGACTGGGTAAAACCTTGATGTGAAAAGTAGAGAGTTCAAGGATGTAGGAGTTACTGAGGATTGAGTCTGCTTCAATTCAAAGGTGAAGTCCGGGGGTGCACCAGTTTGGGAATGGGGCTTTGGTAGGGGAGAGATACTCTGAGCCTCAGGTGGTGTGTCTGATTGGGATTGGTCTGTCTGGGGAGTTGGAGTGGGGATAGTTTGGGACAGGGCTTGGGTATAGCTCCTCAGAGGGGCAGTTGTTTGATGCTGAGGGTAAGATGGACTGGTTTCAGCCGGAGGTTTGGTTATATCACTCACAGATTTGTAGGGTTTGTTAGGTTGGGCCTGGAATAGGGTTGAAGTGTGTGGGGCTGGGGGAGGGAGTTGAATTGGGAGGTTTGAACCAGAAGGAAAGACTTGGATGAAGTTTGGGGATAAAGGGAAGATTTGAAGTGAGATTTCTGGGGCTGGGATGGTGACCTGCTTCCATTTTCATCTTGTATTAGACTAGTTTGAGACTCAGTCAAATTGGACTTAAAATAACTACTCTGGGTCTTGAACTTTACTGTATTAGTATGATCCTGGATTGGTTCTCTTGGATTGTGGGTACTGAATCTTGGGGAATTTGTTACCATATCAGCATCATTTAGAAGAGGGTGGGAAGAAAGGGACTGAGAACTGGTCAAGGTTTGAACAGTGATGTCTGGCAAAACAGTGGTAGTAGGTCGGGTTTCTGCAGCCTTCTCAGCTGAGGAGATTGGGGCTGTTGGAAAGTGGTTGGACAGGAAAAGAGAGCGTTTGAGTTCCTCAGTATGAGTCACAAAGGTTCCTGTGTCACTTCCTGCTTCTCCTGTCACACCAGAGTGGGATCCTGTGCTCTCTCTGCCACTGGGAGCATTTTGAAGAGTTCCTGAAGTCTGTGGGCTGTTCCTGTCATTACCTGCCTGGTTGGTCAGGTGGTCTCTGCCCAGGCTGGGACGGGTGACTGGTTCCAGGGACCTGTAGCTTTGGGTTCCACTGCTTCTTGGTAGACTGTTTCCTGTGGCAGTTGCAGGGTTGGCTGTCTCCTTTGTTGGTTTGTTTGATGCGCTGTAGGCTCTGAGAGCTGTGAGGCAATAGGGTGAGAAAACGGAAAGTATCAGTCTCATTGAAGTGTAGCATACGACGACAGGAAGAAGCCAACTTGTGTTTCCCATGGGCTGAAGTTACAATGTACGACTCATCATGACACAAGTTTACGTACCTGGCAGAGCAGCAACTTCATATTCCTGCAGTGCAGAAGTTGTAGTTTCTCCATCTACCTTTGTGGTTTTGCTCCCACTCCCATCATGCACCACTGCAGACTCAATACCTGCCCAATACACAAAGTACGACTGCACCACTGTGATGCTGGAATGACAGAGTTTTGAGTGTTGTTGAATAAAAATGATATAATTGTGGAAAAAGCTATGGAGATATATATATCACACATTGACATTAGACTTTGGATTCTGATGACATTTCTCTACATTTCCTTTAACAAATATTAGTGGACTATACTTACTAGAACTGTATGTCACCCATGGGTGCATCAGGAGCTCTCCACACAAACGAAAGGTTTCTCTTCAGCTGTTTATCAGAGTGGGTGAGGGTGTCGCCGTCTGAGAGGCAGCGCAGGGTGTGAGTTCCTGGAGGAGTGAGCGTCCAGGAGCCACCCATCACCACTTGGGCCGACTCTTGTGGACCTGACGCCTGTTCCGCCTCCACTTCTGGCCCTGACCCCGACTCCAGCCCCGACTCCAGCTCCAGCCCTGCCCCCGGCTCCAGCCCTGCCCCCGGACCCCTCCACGCTCCGAGCCTGGAGCAGGAAACCCATGAAGTCCCGAGAGCTTCGGACAGTTACTGAGGATACAGGTATGGATGAGAAGAAACACAACGAAGAGATATCAAACAAGTTGTTGTAGTGTTGTTACAATTTACTGTTAAATGAGGAACCCAGGTGATGAAAGGGTTTAAGGTGCCGGCCATGTGGCATGATCTATACTGTAGCCAGCCACCAGGGGGCAGTCAAGATTATTTGGCTTCACTTTTGGAAGCTGTCACGTCGTCCATGTTTATTCAGTCTATGGATCAGACAGGCTTATGAGTTAATGTACGAGTACTTTTTGTAGGAGTACACTAATTTATTGTGTGATGTTAATGGACAGTAAATGAATACTTCAGGTAGAAGTTAGTAGATATTAGTCAAAGGTAGAGGAGGAGGAGTTAGGGTTAACAAATATTAAATTACTACCTGTAATTAATTGTCCAGGCAGGTAAGAGGAGGCAGATGTGCGCAGGGAGACGAAGCTCTGCTGCGGGTCCTGGGGTTGAGCACGAATGTGACCGGGAATCATTTCTTGACAGGAGGTGCGACTGGCACCGCGGGAAAAAGACAGGGTGGGCGGAGCCAGCGAGAATAAGACCACACCCACACCCAAACAGAAGAGGGTAGACTGCATCTCTACACACAAACAAACAAATTATTATACATATATTTTTTTATTTTCAATTAGCACAGATTTGAATTCTCTTCTAAAGGAAGGAATATAAATCCAGGATTTGATCTAGTCCCCGTCTTCAGTGCAGCACATTGTGTTTTTTAAAGTGTTTGCATGATAATGAAGATGCACAGATACAGGACAGGGTGCAGCCAGGGTGTCCTGTGACTGTATGACACCATGACACCCTATAGCCTTGTCAGACCACATTCAGTGTTGGTTTAACGTCGGATATCACCACTGATAATCTTGCTTTACTCCTGCGTGTAGGTTAAACCACCTGTGCACATTGCTCTCATTGTGTTGGTGAATCGTACGAATATTTGACTGTCAACACCTGTGTTGTGTGTGTCATGATGGTGTAGATCCATTTACATCAAATACAAAGGAAAGATTAAAGAGAGAAGACGGGAGGATTTACTGATAAGAGAACAACACATGAAAGAGAGAAAATCGAATAATCCAAATAATGTTTGGTCCTTGGTCAGTAATTTAGGGGATTAAGAATATATTTGTATAAATGACAAAAGTAGATTAAAAGCGTATTTAACGACACTGTTTGGGTTTTTTGCTTTGCTGCTGTCATGTCCAATCAGAACATCCTCATTGATCAGACGTTATCTGTTAAATAATTATAATATATATATACATTACACACGAACAGATGAGAGTGAGGATGAATTTATCCGTGAGCATCCTTACCTCGTGGAGCAGCGACCGTCAGGACGTCCAGAAAATCTCTTTCTCTTCTTCTTTTTCAGTTTTTACAGTCCTGTGGTTCCGTTTTTGTGTGGTTGAGCTTTGTTTAAAACCCTGTGGACTGTCTGAATCCCAGCAGAGATCAGTGAGGGTGGAATTAAAGTTGGTTGGAAGCTTGTGAGTGTGTGTGGGGGGGGTGGCTGACAGTTTGGGTCCAGGATGTAGAGGGAGGGGGGTTGCATCCCTAAATCCATCACAAATAAGTTCATTACAGGCTGTAATCAACGGCTTTATCAATGATTAATGGATTATTTATGGATGCTTTGCAGGTTTGGGGTTGCCAGGTTGCGGAAAATATTCGTCCAGGACTACGCAATTTTATATAAATGTAAGAAATGAAACTGAAATACATTATATTCACAAATAAAATGTTTTAGCCCATTGTTTTGGATGTGTTCCTGCAAATACACATTTTCTACATCTCAACTTGTCTCTACATGATGTTTAAATAACGTTATTTAATGATTATTTAAACCGTATAATTCACTCTAGACTCCAGAGGGGAAAGTCTGTCTTCTCTTTTGTCATGGAGGGTTTTCTTTGAGATTAAGATCACACACACACACACACACACACTCACACACACACACTCTCACAAACTAACAGGATGTAGACCAGGATCCCCCCCCCCCTTAAATTCAATCAAGCTGCACCAAATCACACACACTCATAGACATCAGTAACTATGTCATCTAAAGACATCTAGGGGAGGGGGGGGGGTGTGTTTCAGATCATAATCTGAGAAGAAAATCTTTGACTCATATTATAAAACAATCATGACCACGAGTTAAAAGAAGAAACCATAAGAATATTAAATAACAAATGGGTGGACTGAAAGGTCTCGGTCAGGTGACGTCATGTAACTGTCACTGAAACCTGAGCTCTGCATCTGTGACCCCGCCCCCGCAGCCCCCGCAGCCAATGGGAGACCGTCCTGTCCTGTGCACACTTCCTCGGTGCAGACCTCAGGTGGACCAGGATCAGTCACACGTACGGAGCTCAGGTGAGACTGATGTTTTCAACTGATCCCGATTAGACTTTATAGTCACAGGGGGGAAGTTTAAAATTCCAGAGAGCTTTAAGATTGGACGCAGAATGATGAAACGCCCTTGAGTGCAGCAGTTGAAAGCGTATTTTCCACTGTGTCTTTGTGTGGGACAGGTTCAAAGTGGTGATGGAAGAGAACCAGGACAAGATGGACGTGTTCAAAGCGATCAACCTCTTCAGAGAGCACATGATGAACCAGAGTTTCTACAAAGCTGTGTAAGAACACGTCGGACGCGTCAATTACTGCAAAGAAAGATGGACGACATTACAGCTCCCAAGAGTGAAGCCAAATTGTCTTGATTGCCTGGTGGCTGTAGTAAAGAGTATAAACTCTTTGTCCTCCACGTTAGCAGACGGGACATGGACCAGACAAAAATATCTAAGTAAACGTTAAATTGATCTCAAAGATGATTTCTTTCATTAAACGTACTTCTTATCACAGGGATGTATGTCTTCAAATGTTACTGATTGACTTTATACACAGTCATTAATCATCTTTATATATAGCCACTGATGGTTTATATACAGTAACATGTGTTTCTGCCTCAGAGACTGTGACGTTGACGATGAGGGCTGATGAAGAGGAGCAGGTCGGAGCAGCTGCTGAAGATGAGTCACAACTATTTTTTTACAGTTGAACTGATGGTGAATGTTTCCTGAGTCGCTGCTTTTACTTCTTTTTTTTTGTAGTTCACTCTTTATTGAATATTTTTATTTTATGATTTCCAGAGTTTCCAGTTTTTCAGGTCCAGACTGAAACTGTAAAAGTCCAAACTCCCCGAAACCACGTAGTTTATCACAGAAGGAGCGACACGCTGCTGTGCTACTGCTGAACAGAGTGTGAACAATAAAACAATGACGACAAAATAAAATACACGTGAAAGTGAGAGCTGCTACTTTGAGTTCACTTCACATCTCAGCTCAGCCTTTCACAAACACCTGTCTCTGTCTCCCCCTACAGGCTGAGTTAGGACACTGCACCATTCAACATGAGCACAGCTGCAAAATACTACTGCAGTATTTGACTGGGTACTACTGATACCACTCTCATCAAAATCCTACTGTCACCACCGCTGATTAAATTACTTACAATAGTACTTTGTCACTGTTAGTACTACTACGTCTCAACCTGGGTCCTGGTAACTAGTGTTAACCCTCAAGATCCAAAGATTCAAAGACCCGACCCTCACACCCACTCTAGTCTCTACTGGTTTCTAATAAGAATAAGTTCTGGTGTCAATTTGGTCTCCAACACCAAATCTTTGCCCCAGGGGCCATGAAAAGAGATCATCCGGCCGTGTTGATTACAACCGTAGTAACCACACTTAGATTCTTATGTGTTTCCACTGGTTTCTAATTAGTTCTTTGAAATGTCTTATGTAAAATTAATTGTGGTGTTAATTTTGCTTGTATAAAGGCTTGTGCCCGGGTTCACCCCCGTCGTGTCCTGCCCTTGTGAGTTGATATGGTACACACACACACACACACACACACACACACACACACACACACACACACACACACACACACACACACACACACACACACACACGGGTCTCTACTGGTTTCTAATAAGTAATTACCAAGTAAGTGCAGGTGTCCCTTTGGTGTCCAATGATAATGTCTTTGCCCCAGGGGCCATGAAAAAGGTTGATCCGGCCGTGTAGATTCTAACCTCACTCAGATTCTCGTGTTTCCTCCGGTTTCTAATCGGTTGGTTGAAATTTAAACGTAACTTTATTTGCGGATGGTTTTAATTCTGCGGGTTCGGTGCGGGTCCGGGCGCGTGTGCTCGGGATCCCCCCCGTCGTGTCCTGCCCTTGTGCGGTGATCCGGCGCGTGGACAGGGACACACTGCATCTCTCACACACACACACACACACACACATACACACTCTCTCTCTCTCGCTCACACACACACACACACACACACTGGGAGAGGAGGCGGAAACCTCCATCTGCCCTGCTCGGTGACCGACCCGTCATCCTCGGGTTCGGGGAAGAAACGAACCGGTTCCATTTTTTTTTCTTTTACTTTCTCGCCGTTAACGACACCGGAGCCGTGATGTCAGAGAACCGGGAGGAAAAGAGGAGGCAGTTGAACATGGAAGAAATCTCCGGTCTACATCCAGGCTGTGCCCCGGACTGCACCACCGCCGCCGCCGCCACCTGCCCTCCCGGTACCGGTAAGTCACGGAGGGGCGATGAGCCCGTAGAGAAGCGTCCGGTCCCGGTTGAGCGCGTGTTGTCGCTGACGGTGCCCGGTAGTCGATGCTAACTGACCCGTGAGCCAGACTCCGGAGGTCCTGTGAGGTCGGGTTACCGTTCAGCCATGTTGCATGGAGGGGGGGTTGGGGGGGGGTAACGGCGGGGCTCCTGACACCTGCCCTCATTCCCGGTAACCGGAGACAATCACGTTAGAAATCAGCTAAATTAGCGGGAGTCAGCGGCTCCACCGTCGTCCCGCAGCGGGGGGTGACTTTGTGACTCGCCGCGGCCGTTCAGCCATGTTGAGGGGGGAGGAGAAGCAGCTAACGGCGGAGCTCCGGGGGCTCTGACACCGACCGACCGACACCGGGGGAGCCGCGGAGGGAGGGAGGCGGCCGGGTGGAGGTTAGTGAGAGGAGGGGGTCTCGTGGAGGAAACTGGTGCCCGGTCATTGTCGCCTCTGAGTCGGATGCGGCGGCGGCGGGAGCCCGCACCGTGTCGCCTGGAGACGGAGGCAGGAGGCTGGGGTCGATGAGGGTAGAGAGTGAACCGAGGCCACGGGCATCATGTTTTATTCATATTATATATACATTTAAATGTATGCTGATTTCTATATCAAAGAAGTTTCAACTTCCATTTGATCATTGTTATCTAATGAATGATTTTCCATTAGTGAAAAAATATTATTTAATTTGATTTAAATGTCTAGTTTCAATTAAATTAGTATAAATGTTCCTCTGATCAACAGATGATCAAGTGACAAATCATTGCAGCTCTAATTTCCATTCTTTTAACTTATGTAATATACCTACATTCACAATATCAAAATACAATCTGTGGATTGATTCAGAATTTTATTACATTTTTTCAATTTAATTAGCTGCTCTCAACCTGCATTGTTTTAAAATACATATACATTCTATTGTTTAAACACATATAGTAAACACAAGTTTTAGCTTTTTTTAACAGGTGGCTGTTATTAACTTGAACCTGCAAAAGTTAGATTTTTTAATTCTATAACATAAGTACAGGGAATACTTCTACAATATTAAATACCAATATTATTATTTATTGGTATTTACTTTTCTTTAATATTTAATATTCTAGATTTTTACAGGTGGCTGTAACTAATTTAGATTTTTATTGTATCTTTTAAACACATAACAAGAAATACATCTTCTAAAATGAAATATTAAATAATAATAATAAATGTATGTATTTTATTATTTTGATTTTTAACAGTCAAAGTGTTATTTGTGCAATACCACAATTGTATTTAATTATATTATGTTCGAATAAGAAATAGAGCTGATGTGTTAATCGTTGTATTTGTGTCAACGACAGGAAGTTATCATGGCTAACAGTTGTTGGCAGGTGGAATCGCTCATTGATGATTATTGATCATAATTGACGATTGATTGGTGGGAAGGTCAGGGCAGGAGACGACTCAGCAGGGTCCGTTACCATGGCGATAACGTGGAATGATTTGTGCCCTTATTATTGGACCTTTTTCAATTCAATAATTTATTAATTCACAGATTCACTTTGTTCATGTTCCTTCTTCTTTTTTTTCTTCTCCTCTCCTTTGCCTCGTCCCTTCATCTTCCCCATCCCTCTCTCTCTCTCTCTGTCTCCATTCTTCCCTGTCCTCTCTCGCCCTTCGTCCTCGACGCCTCTCTTCCTCTCTCAATCCATCTACTTTATCTCCCTCCCCCCTTGTTCATGCCCCTTCCCTCAACCCATCCCTCTCTCTCTCTCCCTCTCCCTCCCTCTCCCTCCATCTCTCTCCCTCCATCTCTCTCTCTCCCTCCCTCCCTCTCTCTCTTTCTCTCTCTCTCTCTCTTTCAGGTCAATGAGAGGCAGCAGCAGCTCGGTCTGAAGAGCAAATCCTCCCTCGTTTTCTCTCCTTTACCTCCTCCCTCTTTTCTTTTATCATGCTCTCCTCACTTCCATATGATGAAGAACACAGTTGTCTTATTTTAGCAGCCCTACCTTCCTCCTCCTCCTCTTCTTCCTCCTCTTCCTTCTCTCTTGCCCTCCTCTCTCCTGAGTTTTGACTCCCTCTCTTTTTACAAACACACACACACACACACTCACACGCCGGAAAATGAAGCGTGGGTCGAGTGTGTTGCAGCCTCCCTCTGATGCAGCCAAACGACACACACACCCTGCAAATGCACACACACAGACACACACCAGTGGTAGTGTTGGTGGTGATGCTCGTTCACTAAGTGTGTCCAACACACATGCTGAACGCACACAGGACACACACGCCGAAGGTTCAAGCCCTTTCCCAGCAGCCACCTCTCTGTTCAGCCCTGATGTCAGCACCAAGATGGCGTCAGACCTCCTCATCAAGCTGTCAGGTAACACACACACACACACACACACACACACACACACACACTGTATATATATATATATATATATTTATATATATGACTCAATGCATAGGGTGCAAAACATGATTATTTTTAATTCATAAATAATTTTTCGATTAATCTATTTGTCTCTGAAATGGAAAAAAAGTCTCACAACGAACAAACGCAACCTCTGAAAAGATCCAAATTCTCAACAACATATATAAAATAACTCTGATCATTAACTGTATATAAAGATGATCAGTGACTATATATATAGTTATAGAATGATTGATTCAGAATTCACTGTGTGTCCACATACCTTTGTCATGTATATGAATATGTCATTGTGAGTCAAGTACAGTCAATGTGCTGTAATGTGAACTTTTCTCTTCAGAGGCCACCCAGAAGGCCCAGGTGCATCCTGGGATCCTAATGGAGGCGGAGCCTCAGCGCCGGGAGGCTCTGCTGGAGGTGCGGGGCGGGCAGCAGGACGAGCCGGGCCTCGCTCTCTCCCCAGACGGCCCTGGGGCGAGTCCTGAGCCGCCATCCCTCACGCACACACCCGATGGCAATGCCACCACGGACACGCTGGCTTCAGACCTGCTGAGGAAACTGGCAGGTACAATGTGTGTGTGTTGGTCTGAAGTCATAGAAATACAATGTACTGTAGTTTACTGTTTACTGTTTAATATGAAAGTGATGGTTCAGTGAACTCACAAACTGACAGATTTCCCACCAATCACAGAGCGCCAGGAAGAGAACTGCCATGACGTCAAGATCAAAGAAGAAGAAGAGCCAATGGAAGTTGACACAAGGGCTGTCTCTGACCTCATCCGTGATCGACCAGGTACACAAGAGACTTCCTCATCTTCCCCAAAGATGGCGAACCACCATCTCGTCATCAAATCAGAAGACCAGGGTCTCCACAGGAACGAGCATCATGAAGGCAAAATGTCTGAACAGTGTCTCCTAGGCCTGAAGATGGAAGACAGCTTCTTCACTGAAGGCTCCGGCTCAAAGACGGGCGATGGCGTCGCCTCTGGTTCCAGCACGTTTCCGTTTCACGGCGTCTCTGGGACAAAGATGAGAGAACAGCTTCTCTCTGGAGCCAAGATGGAGGACCAGTTTCTCTTTAAAGCAAAACTTGCAGAGCGGCCTTTCTCCTCAGCAAAGTTTCTCTCCGGAGTCAAGATGGAGGACGAGTTTTATTCAGGTGTCAAGATGGAGAACCAGCTTCTCTCTGAGGCCGAGGTGACGGACCCGGTGTTTTCCAGAGCAAAGGCAGAGGAGC
Source organism: Verasper variegatus (assembly GCA_026259375.1). NCBI lineage: Eukaryota > Metazoa > Chordata > Actinopteri > Pleuronectiformes > Pleuronectidae > Verasper > Verasper variegatus. The sequence goes on from CM048059.1 coordinate 12,143,228, forward strand.
AGCTTTTCTTTGGAGCCAAGATGGAGGACCAGTGCCTCAGGGCCGTGCTGTGGCAGGACATGTCGGTGAACCTGGCGTCCACGCTGCTGCACCAGCTCTCAGGTATCACACACAAACACCTTCACACACAAACACCTTCACACACTCCCGATTCAGTCTCACAAATATTTTGAACAAAGTTTTAACACTCTTAATTGTGGAGTACCAGTTTCAAAAAACTTCTTGGTCACATTGATTTATTTAATCCTGTCATTAAGGATATTTGTCATTTATTGTTATTTGTCATTTTTGATATAATATATAAATAGTAACTGGTTTTCCATCACATCTGCTAACATGGAGGAGGCAAGGTTTACAATCCCTACTACTTTCAGCCACCAGGGGGCAATGAACATGTTTTTTTCAGTTTGCTTTGCAGCTGTTTGGGAAGTCATTCCATGCATTTGTGTTTCTGCAGAGAGGGTCAGTAAAAACAGTCAGCCGGTGGAGAGGTCGACTCCGCCCATCAGAAGCAGGTAATATGTCACTTCCTGTTGTCGGTCAACGGGGCCGTGTGGACACTTTGACCTCCGACCTCTGACAATATATGTGTGTGTCTGCAGTCCTGTTTTGAAGCTGAATGGGGACCCACTCCGTTCCCCCTCACTTGTGAGGAAACAGGAACTTCCACATGGTAATTTACTGTACACACACACACACACACACACACACACACACACACACACACACACACACACACACAGTAGCTCCATCAGCATCAGTGTGTGAGCGTGCTCAGCGGCTCCTGTTAGTTTGAGGAGGCGTAGATCTTTGAACGCTGACGGACGTCTCATGGGACTGTTTTTTTATTCATATACTGAAGTAGTGTTGTGTTTATCATTGATTTGCTGCCTCACCAATCCCAGTGTAATACGCAATAATGAAAAATGACACTGTCAGTCAGAGCGTGAGGATTAAAAGCTCAACACAGCCACTGATCCAACGCGCTGCACCTCAGCAGCGAAGGACGAGGCCGCTGAACTTTTTCCTATTGTCATCAAAATCCCACAAGACCAAAACCAACAACAATGATTATAATACACTTTATTTCTATAAAACCTCTAAACAGCCAGAGTTACCAGGTGCTTCCCACGTATGATATGATAATATGATATATCCTAATGTAAGTGCACAGGTGAGAAAAGCCAGACCGTACTCAGCAAACCGCTTTTATTGAGCAAACACATAATCAACAAACATAATCATTAGATGAATCAATAATGAAAATAATTGTTGGTTGTGTTATTAAGCAGCTTTTCACTGTGATTAAGCCAAAAACATTCATAAAAGAATGTTTTAATCACATCAACATGTTGTGTTAACTCTGTGTCAAACTGCCAAGAGGCAAAGAAATATTAAGCAGATATTTTTCGGATGTTTTATTATTTATTACCGATTTATTAATCTGATTCCGATTTCTGCCCATAGATGAAGCTTCACAGATTATCTTAACCACGGCACTTATATTATTCAATGAACACTTCTGAGAGAATTTGGCTGCAGTTTTTCAATGTTGTTACTATTTTGACTTTTTACTGTCAGTGTGCTGTTTTCGTCTGTGTTATAGATTTATTCTGCCCTTTAAGTTTATAGCAGGGATGATAGTGAGGAGATCTGAGTAAACACAAGCTCACAAACACGTCTACCTATAATAACTTCCACAGGGACTCATCATTAGACGATTTTTCCGGCGCAGATAAAAAGATAAAAAATATGGCGACGGAAGAATTATTTATTGAATCGCTTATCGGAAATATAAACACTTTCCTTTTTTGTTCTTGCAGAAACGCAAACCAGCCTCAGCAGAGATCAAACTGCAGGTTACTTCTACAGGTAATGTGCAGAAGGTTCTTAAAACTGTGAAGAGGTGAGGTCAATCTGAGGTCAACCAATCATGTGTTAAACTTCAATAATTCAATATATACTGGACTTTTGTTTTATTCCTATTGATAAGAATTATATTGCCATAATTTTTGTAATTGTTTCATCACATAAGCCTTAATGCAAACATTTGCTAACAAGCCGTAAACACAATATACATAAACTATAAATTTAGACCTGTTGGTGGCGCTAGATAAAACGTTCGAAGATCTCTCAAGGGAATATAATTCATCTTGAAGGGAACATGAACGTCTCAACCAAATTTCATGGTTGTGTCCATCCAACAGTTTTTGAGATATTTCACTGGAACAACTCGTCGTCCTAATGACAAGTTGGAAATAAAAACATGATTATTAAAAGGAATTAACCTCATCTCGATAGCTGGAGTGAACAAGGTTGTCTTCGATGCTCTTCACTTCTCTTTAGTCATTTGTATAATCTGGAAAGTCGACATTACTTTGAATGAGGTTTTGTGCTAGAAAGAGATTCAGCAGAGTAAAGCTTTTTAATGCTTTAGTTTAAAAAGGTTTTAGAATTAGCAGCAGTCAAACATCAAGGTCGGGGCACATGGAGAGGATCAAACATCTGTTGCCATGGCTACTGTGACACATGCTGTGTGTCATCCCGCCCCCCCAGGTGTCATGTGTGCGGGTTTGAGATGGAGGGGCGTGTCCTTTTCCAGAGTCACATGACAGAGCACCGCCAATGGGAGCACGGCTCCTTCTCGCTGCGCTGCTGCGTGTGCGACTACTCGACCAATCAGGAGGCAGAGATGAGGGCTCACGCCGACACGCACCTACACAGCGACTCAGGAGTCAGTGGAGACGTGAGGTGGTGGATTATTATTTTTCAGTATCAGCTACGTTGACTGTTTGTTGTTTTTTTACCCTTTGTTCTGTGTTTTCCTCTGAATGTCTTTTGTATCTGTGTGTGTGTGTGTGTGTGTGTGTGTGTGTGTGTGTGTGTGTGTGTGTGTGTGTGTGTGTGTGTGTGTGTGTGTGAATGTGTGTGTGTGTGTGTGTGTGTGTGTGTGTGTGTGTGTTTGTTAAGAATCTCTATGTTCATTTTACACTTCACTTTCTTGTGTGTGTTTTTTGGGTCATGTTATGTGTGTGGGTCATTAACCCCTCCCTACCCTCCCAGATGCCCCATCACCCCTCCTGCCACCAACGCCGCCGCCTCCTCCTCCAGCAGTGCTCCAGCAGTTGCCATGGCAACCCAACCGGAGAAGAGCACCTCTGAGCATCGCTGCCGCATCTGTCAGAGGTCGTTTCCCGGGCAACAGGAGCTGCTGGTTCACTTCCAGGGTCATCGCCAAGGCAACCAGTACCGGTGCGACCGGTGTGGCCACCTGACGCGGACAGCCAACAAGCTGGTGGAGCATGTCCGCGTGCACACGGGGGAGCGGCCGTTCACCTGTGACCTCTGCCCCTACAGCGCCAAGCGGCGGGACAGTCTGCGTCTGCACTGCAAGGTCAAACACGCCGCGCACGTCAGCGGGAACGCGGCGGACGCACCCGGGGATGTGCACACACACCGGTCCTACGTGCACGGAGACAATCAGCGTTCAAACAAACACGTTCAGCGGCTGCACACACCGCTCAACACACACACTGCTGCTCCCTCCTCCTCCTCCCTTCCTCCTCTTCATCCCTTGCTCTCTGACCGGGCAGGATGGAGGGATTTGTCTCCTCTCCTCCCCATCACAACACTCATCTCTCTGAAACCTCGCACTCCTCCGTCACCCTCCTCTTCCTCCTCCTCCACCAAACACTCATTTCTCTGTTACCTTGGTCTGACAACTTCTTTATAAACCTTCTTTGTCCTCCTCTACTTGCTTCTTCACTCCTTTTCTTTTTTCCCCTCCTCCTCTTTCATCCTCATTTCTTTGTCTCCTCCTCTTCTCCTCCACTTCTCATCCTTTGACCTTCTCTCCTTCTTATTTCCTTTCCTTGCCTTTTTTCCCCCTCCTCTATTGATGCCATGCTTCATCTTATGTCATCTCCTTGTTTCCTCCCCTCTCTTCCTTTCCTTGTTACCTCTCTCCTGGCCTCCACTTCTCCTCTTCCTTCATTCTTCTAATTTTCTCTTTTCCATTCTTCTCCTCTCCTCTCTTGCTTCCCTCCTAATTTCCTCTCCTTGTCTCCGCTTGACGTCGCGTTTCATCTCCTTGTTCCCTCTCCTCTCCTCCTTTCCTCTCCTCATCCTCTATCCATCCTCTGGACTGTTAAAGTGATGGATGTAAAGCTCTGTAATGTATCTGAGGTACTTTCACTCAACACTAAGTATGAGAATGTCAAATATGCTTGATGCACTGAAAAAACACACGAAGAACGTTTTGAATTTACCGAACTTTTTGCATCATGCTCGTGATCTTTGCTGCCTGCTTTTAGCCGCTCATGTAATCACTGAACTCTTTGGCTATTTAACCGACATATTTATTGCTTGTCTCTCTCTCTCTCTTTCTCTCTTGCTCTCTCTCTCTCTCTCTCTCTCTCCCTTCCTTGCTCTCTACTTCACTCTCTCTAGTCTTTCAGAAACCCTGCACTTAAAAATCCTCTCGTCACAGTTTGCACAAAAAAACCCACTCAAGACGCTTTAATGTAAAGATCGTTTATTCATTCTGTCGTTTTGTTTTTGAGAAAAATCACTATGAAGAAGTCGTTTAGTTTTCCTCAGTTTTCCTGTCTGTGACATTGATATGTCATCGCTTTCATGTCATACATGTTTTTAGAAAATTTGACGCAGCTCCACCAGGTTTAACTCTCATCTGACAGCATTAAATCTTTTGAAATCTGTTTTAAGGCTTCAACAACATTTCATCACAGTTAAATCTGGTCAACAACATGTAAGATCTTCAGGCTGCGAGAACTTAGAGATTCAGTTTATTATTCAACATAGATGACACAATAAACCAGGAACTATCCACATCTGAGAAGCTGTTTTATTTATTCTTTCTGATAAATTTCTGATCATTTTTATCATAATTATTTTAATTGTTTATATTCCTGAATGAGAATCAGTTACTACGACGACTTCTGTCTCTTCCTGCTTTGGGGATTTTTAAGAGGACGAGGTTTCTGGCAGACAGTGATGATATTTTTAATATTTGTGTTGTATATTGATATGTATGTATTTGTGTTTACATGACGACACAGGGCTCCTCAGAGTCTGACTCGTCTTCATTTGAAGTTGCACTACATGTTGGTTCACTGGGATAAAAAATGTTTATTTTAACTCTTAACAAACCAGAAAGACGAGCAATGTTAAAAACGCTCAATGAATTTAACATTTTCAATTGTTTTTTCCATGTTGCGTTAACATCACAGATCACAGACTGTAAATAAAGGTGGATGACATGGCAGCTCCCAAAAGTGAAGCCAAATCACCTTGATCGCCTCCTGGTGGCTGGCTGCAGTATAAATCATAAACCCTGCCTTCTCCATGTTAGCAGATGGGACATGGACCAAAAATGTGTGTCAGATTAGATCGTTGTTATCACACTGAAGTTTGTTCAAGTGTTCATGAGATGCCATGATTGACAGCTGAGACTGACTCGTGATACTGGCTCAAACATCAATATTGCTTAATTTGTTAACGTGAAGAGGCGTCGTTCATCTTTATTTACAGTCTTTGCACGGGACCGATGATAAACTGACATGAGCGATTTCCACGTTTACGACTTCGCATTCACGTCATTGCCACTCTGATGTGAAAGTTTGAAAATAAACTACATCCTGTAAATGTGGCTTAATTACGGTTTTCAGGGACGTCCGTGTTCTTTAGTCAGAAACATCGCAGCCAGTTATGACTTAGGAAGTTATTTACATGTAAAAAATATTTTTTACACAAATACAGGTTTGGATAAAATTACATATTTTTTACAGTGTGTCCTCTCAATAATTTTAAGTCCCACAAAACAGACAGAGAGCGGCGAGAAGAAAACGCTGCACACGTGTTGTTTGAATGTGAAGTGTATGTACGGTCGGAGGTGCTGCGTTCTGCACGTTTCATTTTTACTCAGACGAGCTTGAAACTCAAACATCACCTTCCTCTCAGATCGTCTGGGTTTTCTTTTCTGTTCCTATCTGCTGAATCCTGTTAGTGTTCGCTGCTGCAATGATCAATAAAGTTTAATTTCATCTGACTCTCAGCCTGGACACACACACACACACTGTGTTTATATATGTACAGTATATACTGTGTGTACGCCACTGCAGGTTATCGTTATGTGTCTCTGTGATCATTTTGTATCTCCTTGTGTCGTCGTAGTTGTGGTTGGGCTGTGTCACCCCTCAGACCCCTCACCCCTGTTTGTCTTTGTTGTTGTTCACTTTCTAGTCTTTTGTATAACTGCTGAGGGTTTCATGATTGTTCTGTGGATGAGCCAGTAGGTGAGACGCTATTTAAATCGTCTGAACACTAACGACAGAGAGAAACCAGGGATGAAGGTCACACACCACACTCACCCAACGAGTGGGAGGATAAGTGTCAATCGCCATGGGTCCTGTCCCCTCCTCGCATGTAACCATGGTTACCTGGCATGTTGTAGTTCTCCATGGCTGGCTCGCGGGAGGCCTGTGGATTGGCCGGGAGCAGCACGGGGCTCTGCAAATCATCATGCTGTGCGGGGGCCCGTGGTGGGGGGGAGAGGAAAAAAAACTCTCACCCACATAAACACAAAGGTCGTTATTAGATATCAGCAAATGGTGTTAGAGGAGAGGGTGAGAGAAAAGGAGGGAGTGCTGGGAGGAGGAGATGAAACGAGGTCACGAAAGAAGCAGAAGAGGAGGTTAAAACGAGGAGGAAAAAAAAGAGGATGAGCTAAAGAGGAGGAGGAGGAGAGCATTGGTTTCTTCTTCTTTTGGACAAAAGGTCAAAGGTCACAGTCTAAGGGAGTCAACATGAACACTAACTAAACTACTTTGGTTTTTTTGTTTTTATTCAGCTATATTTAAAATAAATATAGCTGAATGAAAAAGGCTCAATATTAATCTCTGAAATGTGGCGACGAGTAGAAAAAACGTTTTCTACTAAAGGAAAGTTCTTTATTAAATTACTGTTTGAGATGTATATGATGTTTTATATGATGTACAAAACAGAGATATTCAATTTAACGTTATGGTTTTAATTTGTACGACTTTAAACATTTCTAGAAAACACTGAGTTTTCTATTCGAGCATTTCGCTCTATGGTTACATTTTCGGCGGCTTTTACTTTGGTGGGTGGAACCGGAAGTGCAGCGACCCGTTGTGTCTAACTTGAAACCGTAGAAGAAGAAGGGGGCGTGTCGCTGTGTGTTAGCCTGTATGCTAACCACGAGCTAAACTTCTACTTTCACTTTGAGACAAACAGCAGCGGGATGCGCAGCGCGCAGCTTCCTGGGAAACGAAACTTAACGCCGCCGCAACCGTCCCCGACGCCTCCTGTGTCGTAGATGCGGTTCTTCAAGTCACCTCAGCGGCGATAAGTGAACTCTGAGCCGACGGCGTGTAAAAGTTTGGAGCAGTCACAGCCGACAGCTAGCTTCAGCGACTAGCGACTAGCGCCCGCTAGCATGGACGGCAGCGGACACACGGCGAGTGAGGAGCGGGGAGCGGAGAAGCTAATGGACGACTACCTGAGATCCATCGGCTTTCACCGGAAGAGAATCGCCAAAGACGGGTCGTGTTTGTTCCGCGCTGTCGCCGAGCAGGTGAAGTGACACGAGTGGAAACGCAGTGCTAGCATGAAGTTGTGATTAGCTAACCCAGCACAGGTGACGCGCGTCTCTCGGGTCAGTTTGTTGTGTCCGAGCAGGCCACCATGCGTCTGCTGGGAGCCGAATGCACGTCAGGACAATTTCCGTCTTTTCTACACGGTTTCGATACAGCTGCTAACTCTTCTTAAGTACTTCACACTCAAAACAACCTGAATTACAACTTCTCCTGATGCAGTTCGCATTGTAGAAGCGGAACAAGTGGTGACACTGAGTACAAGTTATAAATAAACCGTCATGTAAACTTAACATATTTCCTCTATGTATTTAAAGTTGTCTTCACACTAATGTTCTCAAATGAAGTTATCTGATTTATAAATGACATTGCAACACTTCTGTCTGTGCAGGTCAGTGGCCCGTGTGCTTCAGTTTCACTGCAAATACTCAGTTCACAGTATTATTTCAGTTTCATATATATTGTCATAATTCCATGCGTTTATATTGGGTGCGTGCTACTTTTGTATTGCTTTGTCTATTTTGTCTCATCTTATTATGGAGGATATAGTCTCCACTTCCTGGATGGGGTGGGGTTTATGACTGATACTGCAGCCCGCCACCAGGGGGCAATCCAGATGATTTGGCTTCACCTTTGTCACCTGTCGTGTTTATTTACAATCTGTTTTCATCTCGTTCAATCTCTTCAGTGTAGAATCAGCTGTAATTGTGATGATTTTACCTCCTGTGTAATTATTGTTGACCTTTTAATCCTCTTTCAGGTTCTGCACTGTCAAAGCCTTCATACTAAAGTTCGTACCAGATGCGTGGAGTTCCTGAAGCAGAACAGAGAAAACTACGAGGCGGTACGTACGCTGTCTACACAGATTCACTGTGTTTTTTGGATTATTTGCTGAGGTTCATCTAAACGTTAGTTTACTCTCACGACAAAGAAAAGCAGCAAATCCCCACGATGATCCAGATGTTTTGTTGTTGTCGCTGTGTCGTCACTCGTGTCTCTTGTGTTGCAGTTCATCGAAGGAGACTTTGATCAGTACCTGTTTAAACTTCAGGATCCTCAGGTAAAACCAGCGATCGACTCATTTGTCTCTTTAATCTTTCACCTCTGAGTTGGTTGCTCTGTCTTATTCTTCATATTTACTGATGTTTGGATGAAAAGTGATGAAACCGTAAAATTGATTTCTGTTTCTCAGCAATGGGTCGGAGAGGTGGAGATCAACGCTCTGGCCGCCATCTACAAGTGAGTGAAATAAGGCGTCAGGGCAGGGGCATAAGAGTGTTGGGGAATTTTGTTTGCGAAGATTTTTTGTATCTCAAAGTTAAAGAATGTCGGGAAGTCGTAACACATTCCATCACAACAGAGGAAATAAGTTCATCACATGAACACAAGTTGGTCTTCTGATGGAAGAAATGAGACGAAGAGAAAACGAATCTGTTGCGCAACTTGAAGAAAGTCCGAAGTGAATGTGATGGTTTAGTGGAGAACTGTGTCACTGATGGGCTAACCCTCCGCTCCTGTGCCTCTGTGTAGGAGGGACTTCCAGATCTACCAGGAGCCCGGTAAACCTCCGGTCAACATCACAGATAACAACTTCAAGGACAAGGTGAGACTGAAAACATCAGCATAAAGAAGCCAAACCTAAGATTACAGTGTAATACCCACCGCTGTTGGTATGGTAACGCCTGGTGTCCACTCCACTCTCAATCAGAGACTCGCCATGGCCTCGTTTTAGTTTGAAAACTCAACTACTTTGGGGCTCAACTACCAGCGATAAATAAAAAAAGCATTTGCTAAGACTTTATTAGTTAAATGACACCATAACATTAAAACAACCTCTGTCAGGACAAGCATTTTAGTTCCTCATCCGTCATAATGAACAGGAAGTTGATTGTCTACTCCGCAGTTGAGAAAATACCCTGAACCAGGAACGAGGCTCCAAGTTTCTTGGCGCGCCGACGAGGTGGAACTGTTACTTACAGGAAGTGTTGGTGACACTTTGCATTCACCGCTGGTAGTCGAGTCATGTGACTGATATGAACCAATCAGGCATCGTTTTCGATCTAAAGACTTGTTTTAACGTCTGGAAAACTCCAGAGTGGTGTGGACAACAGGCGTAACCATAGCAACAGTGGTGAGGAAGGGTTATGGATACAGCCACAGACCTACACTAGACTTATGTCACCAGGGGGTGTATTTTTACATGTCTCCATAATACTTCAAAGAGGATTAAAACATGTTTACTTTCTGTAAGCACCTACTTCATAACTACATTTCCTCACATAGTAACCAAGGTCTTTATTAACCGAGACTCAGGCGCATCAAATTATATACAATATTATATTATGATTCATTATTATTATAGTAATGACCAGTTGTTTATAATATTTGCCGCCTTGTGTTTCTTTCCCCTCTCTCTCAGGTGCGGTTGTGTTTTCTGAACGGGAATCACTACGACAGCGTTTATCCCACCAGCCGCATCAAGAGCACAGCTCTCTGTCAGTGTGAGTTCACCTGGTCGTCATGGTTACACCTGAACTGGCTTTAATATTATTAAAGTACAGTTATCAGCCTCCCTCTGTTAACTGACTGGAGAGTATGGATATTGTCAATATACAAATAAAATTGAACTTTCTCCTGCAGCCATCGTGTACGAGATGCTGTACGAAGACGTGTTCAAAGTCGACCGCAGCTCTCTGGGTCAGTGTCAGAGGGTCGGCCGACCCACCGACTTCCTGAGTGACGACAGCATGGCCGCCTGCGCCAGCAGCGACGGGTCCGACCTGGAAACAGACGAGCCGCTCTGGTAGGAAACTCATCAACTCACTGAAAATTAATTTTATATCATTTCATATTAAATCTGTATCTGACACTGAAATAAAATATATTATGCATTGGCTTCATGTCTTGATTGACAGCTGTGAGGTCCCTCCCCTGACTTTGGCCTTCTCTGATTGGTTAACAGTACGAGGGTCATTTAGGAGTTTTGTCTGTGCTGCTACGAGTCTCCATAATAAAATTACTCTCTGCTGATTGTTTTTGTTATTTACATATCAGCAAAGTGAGACATGCTAGCATCTTATTTTTTTATTTGAGTGAAATCTCATTGTGTGTGTGTGTGTGTCTGTGTGTGTCTGTGTGTGTCTGTGTGTGTGTGTGTTACAGGTTGGACAATGGAACGAGCACCTCTTCTACAAAACCCAACAACCAGAGCCACAGGGTGACACATACACACAAACACTGAATGCCATCAAGTTCTGTACATACCTGCTCACCTGCCTGAAAACAAAGAGTAACTGTGTGTGTGTGTGTGTGTGTGTGTGTGTCAGGGTCGTGGGCGCGGTCGGCTGCTCCCTGAGAGGGTGAGACGTTCACTGAACCCGACCCTGCTGAGAAACGTGGAGTATGACGTCTGGCACAAGAGCAAGAGAGGTGTGTAGAGTTTCCTCGTTTAGTTCATTTAAAACAGTCGGAACAAAGACGTCAGACATTTACATTTAATGTTAACTTGTTCTTTCAGCTCAACAGAAGATGGATTACTGCATTGCTGCTGGGATGCAATACACTGTGGGAGACCGCTGCCAAGTGAGTGTGTGTGTGTGTGTGAGATTCACATATGAGCTGTTATGTCGACTATGTCCACTCAAGCAGAGCCTTCAGGGCTCCACTACTAATCCTGACCACATTCAGGACTTCAACTACGACATGCAATAATGTTCTCTGTCCTTTTAGAGGTATTGAAAAAGTGCAGATACTTGGTTCAATGTTATTTAATTACTGATTTAAAATCTGTTTATCTTTGTGCATTTTCCCATTACGTGTGCAGGTTCGTCTTGAGGGCACCGGACGCAACTACAGCGCAACCGTCAAGGAAGTTCCTCCCAACGAAAACCTGGTGATAGTTCACATAGAAGAACTGGGCAAGAGGTTGGTCTCACACACTTTTTTATTGATCAGTAAAACAGCGAACAATCTGTTGATTCGGTCAAAACACGGACACATCAGCAGCAACGTGGATTTGTTGTGTCGTAAAAACATGGTGGAAGGTTCGGCTCCTGCTGCTCTGACCATGACTATGAGCTGCTAACATCCACTGTCACCAAATTGAGTTCTTCTAAACCTACTGACCGCGGTACCCAGTCCACCAGCTCTGCTTTCAAAGTAAAAGCTCAGCTCTGCCTTCACATTCAGGCGCATTTACTGTGAAGCTCATAGAGGAAGTGACAAAGCATCAGCTGTGGCTTTGTGCACGTTAGATCATTCTGTTTGTGTGTGTGTGTGTGTGTGTGTGTGTGTGTGTGTGTGTGTGTGTGTGTGTGTGTGTGTGTGTGTGTGTGTGTGTGTGTGTGTGTGTGTGTGTGTGTGTGTGTGTGTGTGTGTGTGTGTGTGTGTGTGTGTGTGTAGATCAGTTCCTCTGTGGAATCTGCGTCCGCCCGCTGCTGAAAACACCTGGTGCACAGTCGTCAACAAAGACAAGAGGCTCAGTAACGGAAGCGGAGGTGATGACAAACACAAACGCTCACACATTTACAAAGGTTTTTACCTTGTATACTGAAATGTTTCTCTGTTTTTCAGATTGGGAGGAGAGGGGTAAAGGCAGAGGCCGTGGAAAGCCCGTCCCGCCGCCCTCCTCTGTTTCCCAGGCATCGTCGCCGGGCTCCAGTGGGCGTGTGCAGAAGCAGCACTCGTGGCCCCCGCAGGCCACCGTAGATGAGCAGGGAGGGGCCAAACCCAGCAGGTCAGGACGTGTACACACTGAAGCAGCTATGATCAATTTATGATGATATCACGTGGCTGATTCAAGATGTCACAGAGCCCTGGTTTCAACTTCATTTGAAAGCGCCAACGTGTTTTTGTTTGGTGTTTGATCGGTCGAGTAAATACATCGATGATACATATGATAAAATATATTTAAAGATATGATTTACACTTGAGTAAAGGTTTGTAAGATGAGAACCCAGACAATACATTTCACTCAGTAGCTTAGTCTTTTTTGGTCGAATTGAGAAACAGAAAAAAAAACCTTCCACTGTGAAAGACGAACGTGCCAAATGACACCGTCTTAATGTGTGTGTTCCTGCAGAAAGTCTGGGAGCTTGTCGGAGTCGTCGCCGTTCGGTCTGACAGACAAGGAGCGTTTGGCCAAAGAGGAGGAGGAGAGAAACGTGGCGCTGGTTGAGATCCAGCTCCGAGACGAACACAGCTTCCCCGCCCTTGGGGTGAGTTTAAAACACAGACTGACTTCGTATTTCATGAAACACTTACAAAAGAAAGTCAATATATGTTGTTTAATGTTAATATTAATTTTGTATTTCCCTCAGACCGGGTCGCAGGGCGATGGAGGGAGGAAGAAGGGAACAGAGAAGAGACTATCCCAGAGAAACAAGACGGTGAGTGAGGTTTAAAAAGTTTTGGCTTGTTTGGTGTTTTCATGACACGATTAAGTACAAACGTTTCGGTTCGTAGGACCGAAACACAAACCTGCAGTTTTCATACGAAAACAAGTCCAGCAGCGTTTACAAAAGTCTCTGATTTGGAGGTTGGAAAAGACGGAAAAGAATGAATGTGCAGCTGTGAAGAAAGATTTTACTCATTTAATAAAAGTATCGACCATTATGCGATGATCAGTGTTGATATTGTGACGTTTAAACTGAAGCGAGTCGGAGACGTCAGCTGAGTCCTGTGTACGAGTCAGAGAGTCGACGTAGCCTCAGATTCATGGTTATGACTGTCGAGATGCATACATACAGTACAGATTCTTTTGGCTTCACTTTGGAGTCACGTCGTCCATCTTGATTTACAGTCTATCGTTTCCACTGCCTTTCTTTCACAGAAGAGTCCAGTTGAAGAAATCCGAGCAGCTTCACCCCCTGCTGGTGAAAGACCCAAATCCAGCACCCCACCACCTATAAGCACTACAGTCACCACTGCACCGTCTACACCCACCAACCCAAACCTGCCTGCTGCACAACCTGCTGCTTCTCCATCCTCAACCTGCAGCTCCACAAACACAACCGCCTCACCCTCAGGCTCCGCCCCTGGCCTGACAACCACCTGTGCTGCCCCGACGACTAAAACTAACACACACTCTCTCCATCCAGCCGCACGGGTCTCAACAAGTTCTGTTCCTCCTGCTGCTGCCCCGAGCACTAAACCCTCTGTGACGGGTGGAGCTCTGTCTCAGTCTGTCCCGTGCTCTGCTACCACCTTCTCCTTCCACACCCCTGTTCTCCCCACTGCTTCAGCAGCCCTCTCCTCCTCTTCCTCAGTGCCTCCTAAATCGACAGCCTCCCCTCCTCCTCCCTCCTCAATACCACCTCCCACCTTCATTGCTCCCATCGCTCCCTCTCCTGCTCAGGGCTTCCTCCCTCCGTCCTCCCTCCACCGTTCCTCCCCACCCATCTCCTCTCTCCCCCACTCCCCCAGTCCACCTTCCTCTCTTATCCACCATGCTGCTCTGGTCCGAGAGGCTCCAGCACAAAGTAAGAAATCTCAGTCAGACCTTGACATTCGTGCAGGAATTATCACTCCTGGTCTTATACGTTTTACATCTTTTCTCTTGTTTCAGAACCTTTACCAAATTCTGGAGGAATTTCTGTGGCGAAACCTCAGACGTCCCTGACCCCGGCCTCATTGACCCAGGGAGATATTCACACACAGCCTTGTCTTCCAACGCATCAGACTCAAAGTCAGGATTCTCTGATCCAGAGCCAAATCCAGATGCCCCAGATGCAGATAGAGATCCAGCCTTCGATTCCCCTCCAGCACCAACCTCAGCCCCTCACTGAAGTGCCTCAGAACCAGGCCTGCCCCCCTCACACCCAGACGTCTGGTCCCCACCACTCCTCCTCGCAGTCCCAGTCCGACATGATCCATATTCAGTCGTCTCACCCACATCCAGGAGCTTCCTACCTCCACACCTCCCAGGCCTCCATCCCAGTCTCTACCTCTGGTTATCTCCAGCTGTCACTCCCCCAAGCTCACCCCCAGAGCCACCCGGCTCAGCCTCCTCAGCCTCCTCAGCCTCCTCACCCCTCCCAACTCCCACATCCCTCCCTCTGTATCCCCGCCTCACCAACCCATCACTCACTCCAAACCCAGAATCATACCGAAACCCCACAGCCCCCACCTCAGCCCGAGTCCCCGGCTCGACCTCCCTCCCATCCGGGGCACCATCCTCACGCCGCTCATCACCCTCACTTCCTCTCTGCACCTCACCCCCAGTCCATCCCAGGAGCTGTTCCTCTGCAGAACTTGTCCCAGCTCTACCAGGACCCTCTGTACCCTGGTTTCCCCCTGGGACAGAAGGGCGACATGGTCCCGACTCCACCCTACTCCTTCATCAAGTCGGGGGACGACCTTCCCCAAGGTGAGCTGGGAAAAGGATTGTCAATATTTATCTGATTATTGATCAAATAAATTCATTCAACAATGATGGAACTATCATTGTTGTGTTTGTTATTGTTTGAGACTGTTGGTTAATATTGGACAATATTTAGTGATTTATTTGCAGTTGGTGTTTATTTCGTCTGTGAATGACAAGTGTTTATCTTCCTCTGCAGACGTCAACATCTTGAGGTTTTTCTTCAACATGGGCGTCAAGGTACGACAACTAACCCGAAGTAGTCATTCCTCCACCAAGACCTAATCAAGCTGCTTCAAAAACACACTTGTAGAAATCAGTCCTCTAAATATGTCTATTTCTTCATCAACATCCATGAATTATTCCCTGAGAAATCAGTTAAAAATGTATATATCAGCACATTTCATGTTACATTGTATAAGAGAAACTTCGATGTCTGTTTTAAAACCGGTTCAAAATGACATTTCTGCTCTGCAGTTTTCTCTTGTTGGCTGCAGAGGGCGCTGTTGCTCAGTATAAGTTACACACTGTTGCTTTAGATTACTTAAAACTTTTTTTGGCATCAAAATCAGAAGCTGAAATTCATCCCTGCTTCTCGTCTCTTCTCTCCAGGCGTACTCCATGCCTATATACCCCCCCTACCTTTACCTCCTCCCCCTCCAACAGGCCCACGCAATGCAACCAAAACTCCCCTCCCGCTCCCCCTCCCCCTCCCCAACCCCTCATTTCCCTCCACCCAATGTCCCCACCAGGCACCAGGAGGCCTACCCTCCCAACCATCCGACGTCAGTGCCAGCGCAGCCTCCATACAGCCACCAAGCCGCTCTCGCTGAACCCCACCGTCCCAGTGAACCCTCCTTTAACCAGGCCGGGTACCCCGTCACCCAGCCTCCACCCCACAGGATGCCCGGCAACTCACTGCAATGGCGACAGCACCAGATGCCCCCACCCTCTACCTCCAGCTACCCAGTTGGGTATCCTTCGTCAGCTTCACCATACCAGCTTCCTCCTTCTTCTCAGGGGTATCACCCAGGTCAAGGCACAGGTCACCCGCTTTACCCCCCAACCATGACTCCATACCCCCCCTCCTCGCTGGGATACCAGTCCTCTTCCAACCCTGACGAGCTCCAGGGGGCGATGGAGCAGCTTCAGCCACCAAACGGAGATGCACTGTCTGGGCATGGGCCTGGACAGATCCCTGGTCCTCTGGATGGTTCTGCTGCTGCTAATGTGGCTAATGCTAACAACAACAGAATGGTGGCTTCTTGTGTGAACAATTTTGGTACGCAGATGTTTTTATTATATTAAATGTTATTTTTAAAGGATTTTACTTTCAGCCTTCAAATCAAGTTTTTCCAGTTCAGACTTTAATGTGATGTTTTTCTTTTCCATCAGCGCTGAAGGAGCAGGGAGAGAACTTGAGGAGGACGGTTCTGCTGGTCGGCTCGCCACTCAACAACAGACCCATAGTACGGACACACACACACACAATCTAGTGTCGACACTCATTGACACAATTTTTATTAACTTATCATGAAAACTAAATCTCTAACCCTAATTTTGGGTCGGTTTATGAGATGAGTGACGTACAGACAGACTTTGGTGGAATTATTAGGTTTCTATTGTTGTATGATATTTAGAAGTGGGAGTAATGACACAGTTATATTTTTAAACCACGCTGAACACTCCTCTTTCTCTCAGCTCACTCTAGTCTCAAACTCTGATGACCATGTCTCCATGACGACCATGAAGCCCAACAGCACCCCAGGTACTCAATTACCTTATGGCATCATCCCCAAGACAACCGGCCCCGGTGACAACAACGCCGCCCTCTATCAGGTCCACCCAAAACAATTATACACCAACAAACCGTACGCCAAACTGGGAGTACCGGAGCCCGGCTATGGCGGGACATCTGCAGACCATGCCCATGATGGAGGGTCTGTCCATGGGCTGCAGCACAGAGGATGACTGGGAGGAGAGGGAGGGAATCAAACCGGCAACCCTGAATCCCAGAGGGTCAAAGAGGACCTACAGAGGAGGGCGAGGTCGTGCTGGAGGCTATGATGGAGGTAGGGGAGGAAACAGGAGGAGGCAGGGAGGAGAGGGCTTTAACCACGGACAGTTTGGCCCCTCCCACCGGGGGCGAGGATGGTGATTCAAGCTCTCAGCCAATGAGAGGACAGTGGAATTTGTTTTTGCCTTATTTACCTACTGCTCGTTCTGATCGCACTTTTTTTCTTGTTACCGCCTCGAGGTCTGATTGATGGGTTGGGCAAATACACATCGTTGTTCTGTGTCGCGTTCGCTGCATCAAAATCTTCCAGCCGGTTGTTCAAAGAAACACTATCAAGCTCATTATTAGCTAGCTGATTAGTATAGAATGTTAGCAAGGGTAAGTTTACATTTTACAAAACCTTGAAATATGGATTTAAGGAATATCAGTGTTTTTGTGTTGGGCTGCAATTATTTCTTCTTTTTTTTTTTTTATAAATAGATAATGTTAGTAATTTGGTCCCGTTGCCTTTTGTCCGAAAAACAGAAATCTCTAACCAAAATGGTTGCAACTCTTTTTTTTTTTTCGTGGATTTTAACAAGGTTAGTAGTGGTGCGTATAATCTACCAACTAGATGAGAACATCGCAAATGTTTGTGCTCGGAATTTGAGTTTGATTAACGTAAAATGTATGTGATTCTGCCGAGATGGACGAGGAGGTTGATGGCGCAGTTTAGCACAGACGGGAAACGGGCCAGGGTACCGTCATTATTGCATTTTATGTGTAGGTCAAACAAACGGCTAGCTTAGTCTGACATTAGCAAAAAATGTAAACCTGCACAAAACCCACGTTAAAACCACAAAATGTAATCTTTTATGCCTCTGCCGTTGCACATATTAAATATCTGATGGAATATGGCTGCCTGTTTCTTGGTATTTGTTGATGTTGATGCTAAGCTAGCGATTGTCTGAGTTTAGCTTCATATTTAGCAGACAGTATCAATTTTCTTATGACTCTCTGCAAAAATCTAATTTCTAAATTGTTGAACAATTCCTTTAATCGTAGGTGATGCGGCATGTCCACAAAGCACCCAGCGTTCAAGACTACAGGTTTTCACTACGTCTAAACGTGTGACAAGAAACTTTGTATTTATAATATACAAGTAGTTTATTAGGCTCTTCAGTGAGTAGCGTGGACCAAAATATTGATTGACAGATTAAAATGGATTAAACCATTTGTGTTGCTGATGGTTTCATGTCCCCTGTGTAAAGTTTTAGTATTTCTTTCTTCACCTTTCTGGGTTTATTTTTCTTCTGATTGACTGTAGAGATTCAGTGCCTTACATTTGTCACTTTTAACCATCTTAATTATTTTTCTTCTGAGCTTGAGAAACACTGTTGTACAGAACAAAGGCTGTTTGTTTTCTGTGTGACTGAATTAATAAATCTTTGGTTTAAAAAGGAAACGTGGAGACATTGTCTAAATTGAAAACAAAATTGTATAACATGACTTTTGTGCCTCTCTATGCTGTTATACTTTTATGCCAATTAAAGCCAGGTTAGTATGTCGTTTGAAAATTGGTATAAAGTCTAACCTATGACTTTTTAGGTGGTTTTGAACTACATAAGATGATGACGTGTTACATCCTCCTAACCATGAGAGAGCACCTAATGACCACTGAGGACTACCTGGATACATACCCGCCACTTTAAGAGGATTCCTGATCCAACCAGAAGACATGTACCAGTCATCGAAAGATTCCACCAATGAACTAACTTATTATCTGTAACAGCATTTCTCTGTTTGCAGTGAGTCCAGTGATTTGTATGCTTGAATTATTTTGGAAATGACTGAATAAACTTAAAGAAGAAAGATATTTGTTGCCATTCTTTATTAATTAGAGTTCTAGGACATGGCCTTTTTAGGTGGTTTTCAACGACATGCTAACCTATGACTTTAATAAATGAACCAACATTTCCAGAATGAACATTTCTCAGTGACGACTACTCGGCAACACATTACACAATATCTGTTATCAGACATTTCCCATCAGAGCTGGACCACAGCTGCCTTCGAGACTGACAACCCAGTCTCATCAGAAAACGTATAGTACCTACGTTGGTCCACTTGGAAAAACGTATCTCACAATTTGAGAGGCCAAATTGTGACATGTCTACGTTTTTGTCTGCCCATTGTTTTGCATTGGCCTCCAAAAGTACACATAACGTAATATAATCAAAATATATTATAAATAACTTTCATTTAAACCCATGCCTACTAACATCAAAACATAATGGACAACCTAAGTGAAACCAATTGAACATAATGATTTAACCACACATACACAAGAGAATGGACAAAAAATCCCCCCCCAAAACATACACACACTCAGGGGGTTCGATAGACAACTCTAGTGAATGCTCCTTTGTTCCATGTTATCCTACAGATGTGACATAGTGATTTCGGCATAAAACATCCTTTATAGTGAGTTTCTTCTTTTCATTCCATGAAGCGCTGCAGCACCTGATGTCCTCAGCATCCACTGTGGCAGCAGCTTCAGGCTGGTCAACACGAGGACGACCTGCAGCACCTGATGTCCTCAGCATCCCCTGTGGCAGCAGCTTCAGGCTGGTCAACATGAGGACGACCTGCAGCACCTGATGTCCTCAGCATCCACTGTGGCAGCAGCTTCAGGCTGGTCAACATGAGGACGACCTGCAGCACCTGATGTCCTCAGCATCCCCTGTGGCAGCAGCTTCAGGCTGGTCAACATGAGGACGACCTGCAGCACCTGATGTCCTCAGCATCCCCTGTGGCAGCAGCTTCAGGCTGGTCAACATGAGGACGACCTGCAGCACCTGATGTCCTCAGCATCCACTGTGGCAGCAGCTTCAGGCTGGTCAACATGAGGACGACCTGCAGCACCTGATGTCCTCAGCATCCACTGTGGCAGCAGCTTCAGGCTGGTCAACATGAGGACGACCTGCAGCACCTGATGTCCTCAGCATCCACTGTGGCAGCAGCTTCAGGCTGGTCAACATGAGGACGACCTGCACCAGCTTCATCTGCACAACACGTGTCATCCTCATAAACTCAAACGCTTCTCTCTGCTGTGTGGACCGGTTCATACGGAGCCCGCCTAGTATCAGGTGAAGCCCTCAATATAATAATTCCTTGCGCACGGTTTAGCTAATGAAGCCACGCCCGTAGGCACGTCATATTGAAGGACGCCCCTATGTGCGTGGCTTGCCTCCTACTCCTAATACGTCCTGACTATATCCGACCTGAAACCGTTCTGCAGAGATGAAGGAGCACGACTGCGACAGGTGAACTATATCTACGTTTGGGAATCACAGGACTTTGCCGAACAAGCAGATCTCTATTTTATTGGTTAAAGTCAAACAAATGGGACCGTGCGAGTGAGTTACAAAAGTTTCAGTGATTTTCTCCTTCGAGAAATTTCTTCCAAAATTAACATATGTTTATGGAGGACGATAAATGGATCAAACCCAAAGTATAGCTCTGAGAGTTTTAGCACACTCAAAGTAGCTTAAAAACTGTATTTTTCGCACTTTCGCTTTACTACCATGCACGTGTTCTGCCGTCACGATTCGACCTACTTCCGCATACAGTCAGCCTCGGCCAGTCAGTAGCCCGGGGTAGTGAAGAGTCGCCCCGAACGGACGGCGGGTGCATTACTTATAATAGTAGGTAAAACTTCATTGTCAATAACGAGGGGGACTCACCGTAGTATCAGACTTTGGCGTTCCCTTGCTGGTGCTTAGGCGTGGTCCCCAGCCCATTGGCACTGGAATCGAATGGTGAGGAGCCGCTCCAAGTTTCTCCCCTGCTTTGTAGCATCAGGGCAAATCTTCACATTTCTGACAGTGTTTTGGTTTTGTGTTTTAAAAACGAGCCTTGACGGTGTTGTTGTTCATTGGAGTGAGGAATATTGTGTTCCTGCTTTAACGGCTGTATGTTCTCTGTGCATAAGCATGTCCTTCAGAACCTGGGGCAGCTGCTTGAATTCTTTGTAGGGCATAGGTCACAGTTTCCTATGAGCACAGTGCATTCAGTTTTCTGTACGTTCGTGACTTGGAACATGAAGCACTGGGGGAAAGAACAAAAAAGGCAAACTCCTCTGCTGGCGATGAGAAAAGAGTCAACTGGCTTCTCCTAGTGGGTTTACCCACTTTTAAAAGAACCTGTGTATACCAGCTAATTCTGGTTTAGAGGTATAACTGAGCTCATGAGTTCATTAGTCTTCACCTCTGTGTCCTCTCACAGAGATAAGATGATCCTCATCCTGCTGCTCATCACCAGGATCTCCTGTGTCTGTGGTAAGTTCTCACCTTCACTTCATCGTCCATAAACTAAAATAATCAGAAAGTTCAGGTCCTCACTTTCCCTCTTTGTCTCCTCAGCAGGAACATTTTTTGTGAATGTGAAACAGACCCTCTATCAGGCAGAGGAGAACAACAGCGTCACTCTGGAATGGACGTTCACAACCACTGACAAATCCCCCAACTTCCTCTCGATCATGTGTAAACTGGTAACAGACCTCAGAGTCTCTGTCGTGTATCGACTACATGACGGTGTTGAGGTCCCGGAGTCTCAGGATGAACGGTTTTCAGGACGAGTCCAGTGTGACAGAGACGTCCTCAGAGAAGGACGACTCAGACTTGATGTGTCCAGACTCAGGACTGAAGACTCAGGCCAGTACAAGTGTGTAGTGACGACAAAATATGGCCAGAGTGCAGACAAATGCAGACTCAATGTCACTGGTAAGTGGATTCAGTAGATTTCAGTATTTGTTAAGATTGACATTCATGAGCACAGGAAAATATACTGCAACTGAAAACAGATAATTAGGTTCAAGCCTGAATTGGCCACATTTTAATTTTGCACTTTCTTTCCTTTACAGCCACTGTTGCTCAGGAACAACATACGACTTCAACTGTGAACCCAGAGCCACTGGATCAGGAAAGGCTCTACATCTTACTTGGTGCAGGAATAATGTTAATAGGAATCATAATAGTAGGGGTGGTAGCAGCAGCATCAGGAGGAAGGAAAGTAGCTAATGTAGTAATAACATTAATAGTAGTGATAGCAACAGTAGTAGTATATTCAATAGCAGTAGCAACAGCGACTGCACCAGCAGCGGCAGTATTAGGATTGACACTGGGAGGATCGATAATGTCAGCAGTGTTTGCAGCTCTGTCAGCTCCCTGGGTCTTCATCTCCTCTGGCCTCGGTCAATCAAATTCAGAGAGCGGGCCTGACAGCATCAGCAGCTACAGAAGGTCGTCACAAAATGACAACTCTTACTACATACAATATTTTTGATATTTTCAATGTGGCCAAACATCGGCCATCTTCTCTCGAAGATTAATAAAAACATTTAGACCAACATGTGTTTTGGTGATTTTGCAAACAAATCTCCAAAAGCACTGGTGGTTGATCTAATATCTGAACAGACAAACATTTGACAGAATTCTAAGGACATTTACGTCAGTGTTACAGGTCTCAGGTTGAGATTCCATAAGCAGATTAGATTTCCTGAGACAGACTGGCAGGAGCTTCTGTCCAGTGTCTGATTCTTTATTCATTCAAATGTTATCTTACAAATACACAAACTATATCTCTACATCTCTCTTTACACTTTCTTTCAAACAGGTCAAATAAAACACACATTCTGAACTTCTCTGTTCATTCAGAGTTATTCTTAGTGTTCACAGCTATTGACCAATAAGCATTACTTGGGAATATATCCCTTTTTTAATCTTACTTATATACTGCAAATAAATCTGTTTTAATACTGAAAAAAACCCACTTTAGTTTAAACTAAAAGGTGTAGCATTTAAATGGCACTGTCTTATAGCACTTTGTAGTTTGGCTTTCTTGAAGAAAATTGTACTTTCTTGATTCTTGCTGTTCTGGGTTTGTTCCCTCAGGGTTGATTCACTTATTGTCGCTTTTGATAAAAGCGTCAGCTAAATGAAATGTAATGTGATGTAAATACATGAGCTGACCTTGTAAAAAACTACTTTTTACCTTTTGTGAATGTTAAGAATACAAACCTTGGACTTTAACAACATTTTACATGAGTGTATATGTATGTATGTAACCAGCTTGTATTACCAGAAAAAATGTATAAATTCAAAATGAAATGGAGCCAAAACCGAACACATTCCAGTCAAATAAAGCTAATTTTGCCTAAAGTGACTTTCCTTGTTATGTTATTTAAATGTGAGCCTGCAGATAAAATATTTCCTGTGTGTGGTGAGTTATTTAATATTTATTAATTTCCAGCTGGGAAAAAAACTAACTATTGTATTACTTCAAAGTGTCCACTAGATGTCAGCATTTACCTCCAAATTGATCTTGGTTTTACGACCAGCCCCAGTGAATGAGATCAGATTCAAACAACTTGATAACTCTCCTCCTATGTCCTCGTCCTGCAAGGCCCAACAGGATATTTTTATTTTTAAGCAGAAGAAGTCTGTAATAAACATGGAGGCCACAGATGTGAGCGTTTACGGTTTCATTTCCCTCTTGATGTGATTTTCGAACACAGACTCACGACCGTTGATGTAGCGTCGCAGTTGAATTCAGACTGAGGTCGAATATCTAAATATCAGATCTGTACCTGATGTAGAACCACATTTTTCCAGGGCTGTTTTTGTGAGTGTTTGTGATTTGGTGCAACTTGATTGAATTTAAGGAACCTTGGTGGAGGTATGAATACTATATAGCCCATATTTACACAATGATACACGCCTTTTAAGGTACTTGTATATAACTTTGCCTTCAGAATACTGTATAAGACTCTTTAAATGTTCCTTGAAGGAAGCTGAACCTTTGCTGTTCAAGTCACTTTTCTTTTTCCAGCGTCCACAGTTTATTCAGAACAAACAAACTCGGCACCACCACCTCTTCAGATCAGTTTATTCTGAAGTAAACACATGATTGTTGTGTAGAACGGTTTGTCTTCCTCAGCAGGAGAAAACTCTCTCTCTATCCACAGGGGGAGTTTCCTGTCGGGAGGAGGAGGAGGAGGGAGAAGTGGGAGGAGAGGAGAGAAGGAATGTCCGAACTCAGCCATTGTGTTTGGTTGTTGCACGACCAGAGAGAAGGAGAGAGGGAGGGAGGGAGGGAGGGAAGAGTGGCTGCTGGGAAGTAGAAACCTTCTGAGAAGGAGGTGTGAGTCGATCACTCAGCCGTCGACAGAGGAACAGCTCCCTCACGCCTGGTGATCGATCCCAGAAGAGTTTCACCTCATC
>CM048059.1:12172500-12175000 GCA_026259375.1 Verasper variegatus
TGCACGTGCACTGCTACAAACTACAACCAGAGCATAGTCTTGAGAAGCTGGAATATGTGGTAGAGCTGTTGTATTGGATTGTATTAAATTGTAAAGGTGTACCTAATAATGTGAGCAGGGAGAGAATCGCTGTTGTCTTGAGCTTGTGGTTACGACTCCATATCGGCAACAGCAACATCTCGGATCTTAATATTAGCACTACTAGAAGCTACAGAGGCTAACAACTTAGCAAGACTTTGCTCATAAATGACCCCATGTGAAGGCAGCATATATCATTAGTTGCCTACATTACCCACAATGCAACTTCGACTGCCCCCGGGTCAGCTGGAGATTGTGGTTATGTTGTGCATGTAATAGAAACTGTTTATGAAAGGCTGCAATAATGGAAAACAACAACCTTTGAACTTGTTTAATGGCTGCTATCAGTTATCGTTATCTGACGTCTCATTCGGTTCAGTTCCAGAGAGACCTCCTGTGTCCGGCCCACCCTCCATCACCACGGTGACCTCGTCCAGTCGCATGGCTGCCATCTCCACGACAGCAGGTTCGGTCCCGCCCCCCTACGACCCGGTGAGCGTACGACGCCTGGAGCCCGACGGCCACACCGAGGACAACTACCTGTGGTTGTCACACTGTCAGAGTCACATCAGGTGAACCAACGCACGAGAAGCAGTTTGTGGGTCATGGGATATCTAGAGAACTGTGTGGGCTCAAATGAATAAAACCTGCAGCAGTCGCAGGTTTAGACAGGACAGGATTAGAGGTTTATCTCAGCCTAGATCACATAGAAGAAAACGATTAAACCCATTTTACTCCTCTGAGTCTGAAGGATGTTTATCTCTGTGGGATTTGCTGACGCTCGGAGATTTAACTCGCCGTGAACTCTTTGAAGCAAAAGCAAAAAGTTGCTACGTTTCCACAGCCACGTTTGTTCATGCCTCTGTGGCGGTGACTCCCAGTGGCTGGAGGCATTACGAGGTCAGGTTGTCCGTTCGTCCCATTCTTATGAACAACGTGAGGGAATTTCTTCAAATTTGGTCCAAATGTTCATGTTTCAATGACTGAAACTGTCCCTTTAAATCATTTTATTTTGGTATGTGTGTCTCCAGGCCTCCTTTAGGATCCTCCGTCTCTCTCGAAACCGACTACGACAACCTCTACCCTCCTCCCTCTGCCACCTCCTCCTCCTCTTCCTCCTCCTCCTCTCTGTCCCTTCTTCCCAACGGCCTCCCTCCTCCGTCCTCCTCTAGGACGGCTCCGTGGACAGTGGCCTCGATGATGGGGCCTCTCAGCCAGTCACTGGACGCCAACACGACCTCTGACCTCCGGAGGCGAGCAGGCAGACCTCGCTGTCACCCCTCTCCCCACCCCAGGAAGCACTCACTGGATATCCACCTGCGTCCCGTGGCGATACCTCTCATTGAGAACACACACTCCAACGTGCATCCCAATATGCACTCATACCAGATCCCCCGTCCTGCATCCACGCCACAGCCACAACCCCCCCGCCGCCCCTCCTCTACACCAAGTGTGGACTCTTTAACCCAGACGGAGCTCCATGCATCCGTCCCTACTCCTCCTCCGCGCCCGCCAAAGCCCTCGGCGATAGCAGCCCAGGGAGAGAGCTCAGCTGTGGGCATGGGACCTGCAACGCTCCCCCGAACCTCCTCGGAGTCGGAGAGGAGGGATGGATGTGTGGAAGGAGGTGGTGGAGGTCTGCTGAGGAGTCACACCGTCAGTATACCAGGACGCACGCAGACAGGTACGTGGGATGCAGCATCTAGCATGGATACAGTGTGATTGACAGCTGGGACTGTTCTATAGGTGCATGTGGCAGGTGTAGGTGGGCGTGTATTGTCCGCAAGCTCTCAGCCAGGCTCCACCCCCTGCTCCTCCAAATATGGTTAATTCTGGTTTCAAAAGACCAACTGTCAAACGGGAGCTCACAAACCAATCAGTGACGTCATGGTGGGTTGATTCTTTGTCAGTCCTTAAAGACTGTTTACGTACACGGCCCTCAGTCGTATTACATGAACATAAATGGAAATACAGCTATGCCCTGCAGGGGGCAGCATTGTCCCTGTGAACCAGCAGGTACCTCAGAGAGAGCTGAGGTCATGAAGAGGCTTTATTCTGCAGCAGTGGCGGATTATATCTTCGTCACCACTGAAACTATTGGTGCCTGTTTGCACCACACGGTTAAATGGCTTAAGTTTCCTTAATGCGAGGACTTTGCCCCACAGCAGCACAAAGACTTTCAGCCAAATCTCAGTTTCTGGTGAGAACAAACATTGTCCCAAAATAGAAGATTCCCTTGTATTGTTTCCTGTTGGACAACCTGCTACTTAAGGAGCAGATTAGTGACGACAGTCTCCGTATTCATTCGTGCTCAATAGACACTTTTTTTAGCAAGTCTGTAAAAGCTGTATAAGCTTTAAATCAGGAGGTTTTTACTCTCTAATCGGGGATTATATTAATCACAGTGAGCATCACCTGGATG
>CM048059.1:12180000-12242500 GCA_026259375.1 Verasper variegatus
ATTGACGTCTAGTGGTTATAACACATGCAAAACCAGTACAAATTATCACACACGCACAAACACAAGCACACACATACTCAGAAAGATTGAACCTGCTGCTGAGGTGAGTGTGTTTTCACGACATAGTGTTCAGTTGAGTTTAAAAGTAACGTAAAGTAATAACGTTTGTCATCAAACATGTTAAAACTCACATTGATGTTTTCTAAACTGAAGTTTTTTTATAGTTTGACGTTAAGAAAGAAAATATTATTTCATTTGAATATTATTTTATTTAAATGTGTTCGATACTAAAAAACCTCTGAAGGACCCAATTGTTTGAATAACTCAGTAAAATATTTTTCCTCTCAAATATACACTTGAAAGTTAAAATTAATTAATTAATTATTAATCTCTATTGTGTCATTACATGTTTTCCTGTTACATTGTGTCATCTTATCAGAAATATTATGTTGTGACAGGTCGGCTGTTATTTGACTGATTTGACAGACATTTAGTCATTTGACTCATTTCCAGTCGTGTTAGCGTCTTGGTTTGTTCAACCAGTCGAACTCACTGGTCCAAAATAAATAACGGATTCAAAGGATGTTTAACCAGAAATGAAAAATCTGTTGTTGTACAACCTTGACTCCAGTTTCAGATAACATTTTAAAGCAACACTATGAAACTTTCCTTCTTTAAAACAGTTTGAGTGACTGTGAAGCAGGAGAAAGTTTCCTCCTTCTCTCCCTGAGCGTCTGTTCTCTGTAACTCTGCCGAGTGGGTTCCATCTCCTGAGAGAAGAACTGACTCAGAGTCACAGCTTCAACTGTCACAATCAGCTCCAGCAGGTTAATGAGTGTAGATCAGTTAGGAGACTCAGAAGTTATTAAAAACCAGAGTTTATCTCCAATATTCAGCAGGAAACTGTTAAAACCTGAAAAGTCTAAACAGGGTTTGGTGGATTTGTTACAGCAGCAGCTCTTCTGCTTCAGGAGGTTCATCACCTTGTGTGGCTGCAGAGGGCGCTGCTGCTCAGTAAAAGTTACGTGTTGCTTAATGTTTTGTTCTGCAGAATTGACATAATTTGACTATTTCCCTTGTTGATTAAATTGTTCTACTCTTCATCTTCCCTTCTTCCCTTTGCCCTGCAGCCACAGTGGTCCACATGTCTTCGTACTGTAATGCCTCAAACTTTCCTCCTTCCTTCTCCTCCCCCCAAAACATCTTTTGTCAACTGCACAACTGCATGAGCTCAACAATTGGAGCTTCCAACATCATCATCTTCAGCAGCATCGACTTCCTCCTCCCCCTCCCTCTCAGCGTCTACGTCCTGTATCTGGGTTGGCAACGCTGGCAGCGACGGGGCGCCAGTGCGACGATGAGGCACTCTGACCTGTTCACCTACCACATGGCTGTCATGGAGCTGGTCAGCATCTTCGGGACCGTCCTGGTTTGTTGTGGCGTCCACACTAACACCCCACAATTGGAGGTGTATGGAATGCAGATTTACACTGTCACAATACCAGGACAGATGCTTTTCCACACCCTGACCAGTGTGGAGCACTACCTCGCCGTCGTCCACCCCATCACGTATCTGGACCTGAGTAAGACGAAGGGGATCAGGATCAGAAACACAGCTATCGGCTGTGTTTGGCTGCTGTCCTTTCTCTGGATAAACTTTTTGTACCTAAATTCAATGACCTACGCATTGCTGACTTTTTGCATGACAGGCCTCGTCATTACTGCCATCTCTTTCTGCTGCTTCACTGTTCTTTGCATTTTGAATCGTCCAGGGCCGGCAGACAGGGTCGGTGGCAGACAGCACATCGACCAATCAAAGCTGAGGGCGTTATATACCATTGAGGCCATAATGGGAGTGCTGCTACTCAAGCTTGGAGGGAACATAATTGCTTCTGCCCTGTACCCCACAACGCTGCTGGAGGAGGCTGAAAGTTGTGTTTTGTGGACGGTTATGTTCTGGTTCTCTCTGCCCAGCAGTCTGGTGTTACCGCTGCTCTCTCTACAAAGAGAAGGAAAATTAAGGTGTTGTCAGAGAAACGCTGAATCAGGACAAGGGTCAGATTAAACAACATATGGGCAACATTATCAGAAGGACCCAAACTGTAAATAAAGATGGACGGCATGATAGCTCGCAAAAGCAAAGCCAAAGTGTCTCGTCTACGCCATAAACCCCGCCTCCTCCATGTTAGCATATATGACATGGACCAAACTTCATGCATTCAAACCAAATACAAACTAATTTCTACATTTTAGAACGGCACATATTAAGTTAAACAGTGGCTGATTTTTACGAACATCTGAGCGATTTAGTCAGAAACGATAACTGTAACTAGCTTATTTGATCAGCTGTAGCTAACTAATTTGAATGTTGACAGAGAAGATGCAAAAATATTTAAGCTGTTTAACTCAATTCATTGAGGACTAGCTCACTAGCGCCCTCTAGGTGAATTTCAGCACTTTGAATACGAGTCCTCCTTGTTGGATATGATGACATGATGCGGTTAAACTGATTAATTTGAATCAGTCTGCATTGACTTTGTCAAATGGTCATTTTAATGACAAAGTCAAATATATTTAAATATCATCAGATTCACTTCTTTCCTCTTCTATCATTTGTAAACAAACTGTGTTGTGATGGTGTGAAATTGAACAATTATATCTACAATTATTCCAATATATTCAACAAAATACATACATATAATCTTTAATATCCATGTGTAAGTGTTCACATTGTCTTTGTTTGAACTGGACTTAACATTGTTTGAAGTATGTCAGTAATGTGATACTGTCGTGGAGCCGATCCGTGCTCGGAAATTTGCATAATACAATTAACATAGCACATCATGCATCAAGTATTTTGCAAAATGCAAAGAGATCACGTAGATAATCTCATCTTGTAAAAAGACACACGCAGCTGATTTTCCTTCAGACAGGTCCAGTGACTTCAGACACACAGGAGGAAGAAGATCGGAAACTAAAGCTCAGAGCGGTGAGTAAATAAACAAATTTTAAGGAATAAAATAGATCTGGTGCTAAATTTCATGTCTCAGCTAATTTCCTGTTACAATCAGAGTCTGAGCTGAAGAATAATAAGGAAATATTGAAATTGCAATTTCTAAATCTGATATTTTATTACGAAGCTTTGTGGTTTCACTGCTGCTCATCAAATACTTTACAGTGTTTCTTTTGATGAGTGAAATGCAGTTAAACTAGTATTATTGAAAGAAACAAATAACCTGGAACACCTGTGCACTTGATCCAAGAAGACGTTGATTTGTATTAAGTGTCATTGTTGTGTTGAGAGTTTAACTGGACAAACCAGACAAAGACAGGAAGTAAAACAAACAAGACACGGACGAGATAAAACAGGAAATACAAAAAACGTCCGAACAAAAGGGAATTACTGTGCAGAACAAGGACTGTAAATAAAGAGGGACATAACAGCTCCTAAAAGTGAAGCCAAAATATCTCCATCGCCCCCTTGTGGCTGGCTGGAGTAGTTAGAAGTCCCACCCTGCCTCCTGCATGTTAGCAGATGGGACATGGACCAAACTAAGTCGTACATTTTCTTTTAAAGATGGTTTCTGGTATATTGGGTGGTTTTGATTGACACCTTAGACTGACTCACAATTGGTCGAGCGCATGTGTGGGCGGACTTTGCTACAGCGGCTCAAACTCCGACCTCTACCCCACAGACTCTGACTCCAAATGATGTCATCAGAAGACATTTTGGCTTCATTTCTGCAGGAAGTGGAAACGTGTCGTCCATCTTTATTTACAGTCCAATCGTGCGTCACTGTGTTTGTCAGACTCTTGATGATGTCTTTTCTTCATCTTCCTCTTCCTCTTGCAGCCTTTTTCCACTGAACATGTCAGAGAACATCTCCTCCTCTTCCTCTTCCAATCTCTCGCTCCACCCTCCGCCCTCCTCCTCGCTAAACTCCTCCTCCCCTTCGCTCATCAAGTGCTTGGAGATCACGGTCGGCTCACACATCTTCGCAGCCGTGTCCTGCTCCTACGTCCTCATCTTCCTCCCTCTCTGCATCTTCATCCTCCACCTGGGGCTGCAGCGGTTGCGCCGGGAGAGCTCCGCCTCCGCAGCGACAAGCAGCCTGGACATCTTTACATACAACATCATCGCCATGGAGATGATCGGCGTGTTGGGCTGCTCCCTCTACTCCTGCAGCATCTACATGCACATGCCAATGGTAAAGCTGGTGGGGATTTATATCTTCAGCACCATCACAGCTGGACAGATGATGTTCCACATCCTCACCTGCTTCGAGCGCTACCTGGCCATCATACATCCCGTTTTCTACCTGGGTCTAAGGAAGGCGGGCGGAGACCGACTCAGAAATATCAGCATCGGGTTTACTTGGGGCTTGTCCTTCGGGTGGATGGGAGTAACAGCACAGTCCAGCCCCAATTTACCCATAATTGCCATGGCTGTCCTCTTGACCTCCTCCTTCATCGTCACCTCCTTCTTCAGCCTCTCCGTCCTCCGCGCTCTGATTCGTCCAGGGCCTGGGGAAGGGGGCCGGGACAGGGCGGACCAGCTGAAGAGGAGGGCGTTCCACACCATCGCCGCCATCACCGGAGCTCTGTCGCTCAGGTTCGGAGCACAGCTGGTGTGTTTTATCCTGGACGTCTTTGGAGTGCTGAGCCGCAGGGCGAGTTGTGTGTGGCTGTTGTCCGGGATCAGTCTCTGCGTTCCCAGCAGTTACGTCCTGCCGCTGCTGTTTCTACACCGAGACGGAAAACTGCCATGTTTCAAATACGAAGCTGATCCAGGCCGAGACGTAGGAACGAGGATGTAAATGAAAAAAATACGTCCGGTTTGCTGTGTGAGATTTTAGTTATAAAAACAGATTCAGGCCTCGTTCGCCATTTGTGTTTTACAGTAAATTGGATGTTCCAGTGTTTTTAATATTGTAAAAGATTAAAGAATTATTAAAAGTGAAATTTGTCCTGAAGAATATTTGTACTGCAAATTTAAATCCACCAGATACCGATTTTTATTTAGTTCTGCAGAATATAACAAATGCTTCCTTTGGTCATGTTCCACCCCTCAACAAAGTTTCATGCACATTGGTTTAGTGGATTTTTGCAAACAAACAAACAAACAAACAAACAAACAAACACAGATGAAAACACAACCTCATTGGTGCAGGTTATTAAAAACATGAGTTATTAAGCTTGTATCCAACTCATCATGTTGGATCACACTTTTATTCCCCTTTAAACTGACCAACTACTTCTACTAATAATAACTATTGTGATGACGATGTAATATTAAATGAAAGAGACAAAAATAAAAATATAAAGGCCATGTTTATTTTTTGTGTCTGTGCCATTTTCTCATTTGGAATTAAAGCACATACATAGATAAGCTAAGCTAAGATATGTTAATAAAAGATAAGGATAGATAAGATAAGATAAGATAAGATAAGAAAGGATAAGACAATTCTTTATTAAATTTGCTGTGTCACAGTAGCAAAGATGACCGTCAAAAATAGACATCTGTAAAGTAATATTAAGTAAACAATACTTACAAATGTAAGGAAATATAGAAAATATAAATGAAATCAAAATAACACAAACAGTCCTGTTGCCTTGATGCTTTAAAGTATTCAATATTAAAAATAGCGAAATTAAGATTTAAGTGCTCTGAGCTTATTTGACTACGAGTCCAAACACTTTTTTGATGGACAGATTGAGGCGGCGGTGAGAGATGCTGTATAATGAGCCCTGTGTCCGTCCTGCTGGACACGGCGCCGTGCACACAACCTTCAGCCCTGAATTTGCCTTCAAAATGATGAGCAAAGATAAATAAATGAGAATTTCTTAATATGCAAAGAGCCCACGGTCATGTTACAGCCCGTCCGTCACACACCACCGTCATGGAACACACACATGTTTTAAAAGCCCCCCCCCCCACTGTTCATCACTCAGTGGTTCTGGAGACACAGAGAGCAGAGGTTAGTTCCTTTAAGTATACTTTAAGTCTATCTATCTATCCATCTATCTATCTATCTATCTGTCCATCTATCTATCCATCTATCTAACCATCTATCTATCCATCTATCTATCTATCTATCTGTCTATCTATCTAACCATCTATCTATCCATCTATCTAACCATCTATCTATCTATCTATCTATCTATCTATCTATCTATCTATCTATCTGTCCATCTATCTATCCATCTATCTATCTATCTATCTGTCTATCTATCTATCATCTATCTAACCATCTATCATCTATCTAACCATCTATCTATCTATCTATCTGTCTATCTATCTATCTATCCATCTATCTGTCTACCTATCTATCTATCTATCTATCTATCTATCTATCTATCTATCTATCTATCTATCTATCTATCTATCTATCTATCTATCTATCTATCCGTCTATCTATCTATCTATCTGTCTATCTATCTATCTATCTATCCGTCCATCTATCTATCTATCTGTCTATCTATCTATCTATCTATCTATCTATCCATCCATCCATCTATCTATCTGTCTATCTATCTATCTATCTATCTATCTATCCTTCAACCGGGAGGGTACAAACCCAGAACAACAAGAATCAAGAAATCTTCCTTCCTTCTCCTCCCTCTTCTTTCGTCCTTCCCCTCCCTCCCTCCTCTTCCTTCCCTCTTTCCTTTACTTTCTTTGAGTATTTCCAAATTAAAGGTTCTGCCGGTTCTTAAAAGCTGGACTTTTAATGTGAAAAACCTGATGATGAACATGTGAAACCATGACAGCAGATGGAACATTTCTGTTGTTTTAGATTTAATACACATGATTTTATCATGTCTCTCTCCAGCTGTGTGGAAATGTACGCTAACTCCTCCCCTCCAGACGTCTCCCTTTCTCCTCATCTCCGCCCTCCCCTCAACTCCTCCCATGACTCCTCCCCCGTCAGCTGCTTCCTGACCATGCCCAGTTCCACCATCTTCACCGTCTTCACCTTCACCAACTTCCTCCTCCTCCTCCCTCTCTACATCTCCATCCTGGTCTTTGGTGTCCAGCAGTGGCGGAAACATCGCGGCGCTGTGGCGACAAATCCCATCGACGTCTTCACCTACCACATGGTCGCCATGGAGATAATTGGCATGTGCGGGTCGGTCTCCTGCTGCTGCGGCACCTTCCTTCAACACGTGAAGATGGTCGGTGTGGGATGCAACATGTTCGCCATCATCTCGTGTGTGAAAATGTTCTTCCACGTCCTCACCTGTGTCGAGCGATACCTGGCAGTCGTTCACCCAATCACGTACCTCAGCCTGAGTAAGAGAAGCGGGGTCATGATCAGAAACATCAGCATCGGGTGTGTGTGCTTGATATTGTCCGTAGTGATGACGCTGAGATTCACACTCACCCCAAATTTCAACATGATCTTGTTTTTCTGTAATTTGAGTTTCTCCCTGATCGTCGTCTCTTTCTGCAGCCTCGCTGTTCTCCGTGTCCTGATTCGCCCAGGGCCCGGGGAAGGCGGGAGCAAGGGAAGCGCTGACAAATTAAAGCGCAGGGCGTTCTTCACCATTATGGTGATAATGGCGGTGCTGTTGATGAGGTTTGGGGGGAATATGGTCTGTCTGTCCCTGGCGTCCTCATCCGTGTTGGACCACAGCCTCAGCTGCGTGGTGCAGGTGTCCGGGATCTGGTTCTGTCTGCCGAGCAGCTTCGTGCTGCCGCTGCTGTTTCTGCACAGAGCAGGAAAACGAAGCACTGAATCTGGATAAAGAGCAGAAAGAGCATAGGAACACTTCACTGTTTCACAGGAAATTTTAAACAATTCTCTGTGGGCCACAAATTTGTAGAGAAATAATTTATCATGCAGCTCGAACACAGTTAGGAGAAACTTACATCTGACGAAAAATGGTTAAAATGCATCATGTCAAAACACATTTTCAAATCAAACACATATGGCTCTGAATCTGATGTTACAGCAAAGTTAGGAGTCAAAAGTAGAGAACACAACTGCATCCTCTAGATTTAGAAACATCCCTGAGGACGCACCTATTATAGTTAAAGGGAGGCACGGTGGTATAGTGGTTAGCACTAGTGTTCACTGTAAGAACGTTCATGAACTGATTCCTCACTTCTTATGTGGTGTTTGCATGTTCTCCACGTCTCTGTGTGGGTTTTGTCTGGCTTTAAATGAAGTTTGTTCAAATTAAAGTTAAGAACTTTATCAACACAGTTGACAGCTTTAATTTGAAAAAATGTTACTCAAAGTCTGTCCAACCATGAAATGTTTCTGCAAATGTAAACTTAAAAATAAAATAATTCAAACAGCTTCTCCTTCTTGTTTCATTGTTTTTATTTAATGAAGCACAAGCAACATGACAGAGTTACGTTCTTAGACTAAATAAAGATGGACGACGCGTCTCCACTTCCTTCCTCTCTCCAGAAACAAAGCTAAAATAGCTCTGATGCGAACGCTGCCATCTTGTGCTCATGACGTCATTCGGATGCATGTTCTCAACCAATCAGGAGTGAGTCTCAGCTGTCAATCATGAAAAGTCACAGTCCATTTTTATATCATCAAATAACTCATCAAAACCAAACTTATCAGAAACATGAAAACTTGAATAAACTTCAGGAAAAGGTGCTTCAGAAGATAAGAATGAAAATGTGAAGGTTACAGTTAAAAAGCTAAACATAATAAACAACTTGAAACTTAAATACAGAAATAAAAAATGTTACAGATGAAAGAAAAGAAACAACAAGATAAGATAAAACAATACATAAAAAACAGAAAAGATAATTAACACAGGGACACAAGATTAAAACCATAAACATGTATTTTTCATATAAGATAGAGCTGTTTTTTAAGATGTTCTGCATTAATATGGAGAAATACGTCGTTTGGGAAGGTGCTGAGATGTCCGCTGTTTTGAGTTGTCCTTGAATCTCTCATCCTCCGTTTACTGGTCAAACAAAGTGTCAATCTGTCTTTCGCCAATCAGAGAAGAGTATTCCGAGCTAACAGGTGTGCGAGGGGGCGGGACTAATTAAGAAGGAAGGAAAACCGGAAATACATCCGAGATGCTAACACTTAGCTGTAGCTTCAGTAAGTTAACCTGAGCTAATGAGCTAAAGCTACGAGCCGAAGTTATTACCAGTTTGTATTGTGTTAAAACCGAAGTGTAGGTTTGTATTTGTAGCTGATTTCCACTCAGACATTTAACGTAACCACACGACGCCATTTTTAGATATGGAGTCTTGCCTGTCAGCTGTTAGCTTCACCTGTGGGGACCAGAAGAAACTGTGGGAAACTGTCTCTCAGTGAGTATGGACACAACATGGGACATATTAATTTCTGCCTCTTTCAAAGTAACAGTAGAAAGTCTGTTTAACAATCACCATGACAACTGATTTAATTACAGAACATGATACATTTACACATGAAATAAAAAATATACAAACTACATCCCTAGAATCCACCTGAGAGCCCTGAACACCACACAGACTTCCTTGCATCAATAATATTAATGTCCCTAATATTCTGCATTTCTTACTTTATGTACAGAATCACTGTATCAACAACATCAGAGAAAGAGAGTGAGCGAGCGCTACACAGAAATCTTTAAGGTTAATATCAGAAGTTTCTTTCGGAAGCAATAAGCTGCCACAATTCTAATTTATGTACTTATGGTTCCCTTGTTCCAAATCGTATCTTTTCTTATCTATCGTGCCGTAAAGATTCGCTTTTCACTGATTTTATTTTCTGCAATAATCCAAAACACAGTGGAAGAGTCCCATTGGCTCTTTGTAGAGGGATCCATGGTGACGCTAACTTCCTGGCTGGCCTCCAAATATTCTCTCTCTACTCAGAGTTGTACAGACAACACGGTAGTTTTCCCACTCTGTGTAGGAACAGCAGGGGAATCACCAGATTACCGGGGAGAGAGAAGAAGAAACCAATTGACACTGGTAAACAATGGTTGTCCACCGATTTAGAAATGCTCAGTGCTAAGCCAACCAGAATCCCCACAAACCACAATAAGAGCACCGCCAGTATGGCCATGGTGGTGTAATAGGCCCTCTGCTTGAATTGGTTAGCCCCGCCCCCCTCCACCGGCCCTGGACGTTTTAGAGCATGGAGAACAGAGAGGCTGCAGAAAGAGATGACTATCAAGGAGAGGACTAAGAGGCTGAACACTGGGATGTTGATGAATACAAGCGCACTCTCATAAAATACAACAAACACTGCAGCGCACAGCAGCAAAGCAAACCCACTGCTGATGTAAATGATTTTAACTGCATTCCGATTTCGCAGGCGCAGGTAGATGATGGGATGGACGACAGCCAGGTAGCGATCGATGCTGGTCAAACATTGGTAAAGCAATTGTCCAGGGAAAGTAACAGAAAAAGCAATTTTAAAGGTAATCCACAATGATGGCAAAAAAGCATAAGTGATCCAACAGTTGAGAATGGCCACTATGACATTTAATATCTCGATAGTGACCAGGTGGTAGGTAAAGATATCAAAATGGCTGAATGTTGCGCCAGGGCCTCGGCGCCGCCAGCGTTGGTGGCCCACAAAGAGGATGAGGATGCAGAGTGGGAGGATGAGGAGGGTTTTGGTGATGGCGAAGATGATGATGGTAACCTGAAAGGAGCCGGTAAGGCAGTTGTAGCTTTGATTGGAGTCAGAGACGTTGACTGACATGACTCGTCTGAAGAGGAGGTAAAATAATATGTTCTGTTAATTTATTTAAAAGAAATACGGCTGTGAAATTTAGCATCATTCACAACATATTCACGGCATATTTACTCATTGCTCTGTGTCTCTGATCAGAAACTTCCCCTGTTCCACATTGAAAGCCCTTAAGAGGTTTTGCATTCTTTTATTGTGAAAGTGCTGCAGGTAGCACTGGCTGTGACGAGTGAAAACTTAAAAGGGTGTATCGGAAAAACGAATTATAATACTAAAATAATTATTATTTATAAAAAGCATAATCCAGTAATAACCAATATGACACATACCTTTGTCGTCAGTAGCTCTTGTGTGTGCTCTTGCGTTCTGGTCCTGATGTTTTTTAACCACTAAGCTCATGAGACGGACAAATGGGAGCAGGGGTGTGGTTGTATTTTTTTTGCATGTTGGGTAAACTCCATGTTTTGCTGTTTAAACAGTGCTTCATGTAAATCGAACCAAACAAATTTACTTTCCACAGAAGACATTAGCGAAATCATGTGAGGTGTGAAATAAACTTGTGGTACTAACGTATCTACTGTGTAATATTTGTCCATTTAGAGGTAAAGCACATATTAGGAATGAAGCCAAATACCCAGGTGTGACATTATGCGCAGTTTCGCACCGAAACACGTGTTAACATGAGTTTTATAGTATAACATAACTAAATCTGAAATGACTTTTAATTTAACGTGTATTAAGATTTTTCTAGTTTGGGCCATGACTCATCTGCTAACATGGAGGAGGCGGGGTTTATGACCTATACTGAATCCAGCACTAACGTGGTCGTCCGGGACAACACCTGACTTCTCATTTTTTCCTCCTGTTGTCCCTCAGGCTTTTTATGTACCTACAATTTATCGTCTGTTGCCCGTCTGTTCTCGTGAAGTTCTTTTCTTTTTACCATCGAGTCCGAGGTCAGCTGACGCTCGACCGCACTCGTTCATGGCTGCATGACGCAGTTTGATTTGAATAGACACCTCTTTTAGTCACAGGTCATTTGAGTCTTGTCAAACTGGTGATAAATGAGGCTTTGTTCATGTTGTTGTTGAAGAGCTCTCATTACACTTGTTTGTTGTAGAAATACTACAATGTTTAACTGTAAGAAACTGAGATTGCTCATCCTTCCTGTGCGTTTCTTGGCCTGGTGTTTGGAGATGTCGTCCCATTTCAACATCTTTTGTGTTTCTTGTCAGAGAAAATAGTGTCTGGACATTTGCTGGAGTTTGTGTTTCTCATGTGAAGGAGCAGCAGGAGATTGTCACTTCAGTTCGTGTATGAAAACAGCTGAACTTCAGTCTGCTAAATAGTTTGCCTTCCACATGCTGCACATGGTTCCTTTTCCATCTTTACACCATTTGGCCAGCAGAGGACGTCTTTGACCACCTGTACTTTTCTGCCCGCGTTTCGCTGCCTCTGCTCTAAGGTGATAAGGACTCAGTTTGAGGAAGCGAGGCCAGTGGGAAACGTCAGAGGTCACATATTGATGTGAACTCCATTTAGCTGCTTCAGTTTCAGGCTCCTGGTGTTGCAGCCTGTTGTTTCAGCAGCAGCACAACAGATTTAATCATATTCTTATTGTCATCCACGATGACCCTCTCTGCCCGGAACACAGGGAAATCGTCATCGACATCGTACACCATGTGACACAGAGAGCGACAAACAAGGAGCGAAGGAATTTAACTTCCCATTTTCCTCACAAGTTCATCACATCCTTGAGGGATTATACACACTTGAAAATAGAAATGTTCTGATACCATGTTTCTCAGCAGATACCAATACTGATACCTGTGTATCATCTTTGATGAAAAGTTAGATTGTGTCCGTGGCCTCAGATGTCGACGTTTTGCCATGAAAAGGCAAGTTGTTGTATTTTGAGATAATCCCCAAACTTCACACAAGTCTCGGCCTGAAGACATCTACATGGCAATATCCAGTCATCGTCAAAGCGCCACCTACTGGACACAGATGATGACATACTTTATACGTGAGGCCCCATCGTCACTTCATTCAGCTTTTATCACTGTTCCTGTTGTTGTCCTTGACCTTGGTTGTGCATGAGATGGCAGCATGGCTAACTGCCTCACACTCTAAGTTTAACTGCATTCAGAACGTTTTTAGTTTCCCTTTCACACTTTCTTTACTGTGGCCGCCAAATCTAAAAATGTTCTCTTTGAGTCTCCAGCTCTCAGCCCCTGCAGCAGCCACTTGGTTAACCCAGTTAATCAGATTATTTCTGCACCATAAAAGTATTTTTGCAGGAACAAAATCTGCCTCTTATTCTCTTATTGTGTCGACCTGTTTGTCTTCTGTGAGAAATCCTCTCTTTTTCCTTCGATTCATTCACACGTGCCCTTCTCTCGCTCAATCTCTTCGCCATCTCTCCGTACTTCACCGGTGTGTGTGTGTGTCCTTTCTCCCTGCGGAAATGAAAAATGGATACCGCATTCATCTGATGAAAACACTCCCCCCACTCCTCACCACCTCATCTTTTCTAACGCCGGCACCCAAACACTGAGCGGCGTCCAGGCACAGGCGGGATGAAAGTGTAGCGGAGCGGGCACAGGAAGTCGGGGCTGATGGGATTGGGGCTGCAGTGTTTTCGAGATGGGACGCTAATCTGTTTACCAGCTCAGGTGAAAGGAGGACGGCGGATGCTTTTTGTGTGGAGGTGGAAGCTGGAATAGAAGAGAATGCAGCGCAGTGGAATGTATTCACTGTAACACAGCTCTGACTTCGTCCGTCTATCTCTTTCATCATCTCCTCCTACAATTGATTGCTCCAGACTGGGTCCACATTAATTTCACTCACTCTTGATGAATATGACTCCACTCCTGCTTGTCACTTAACGCAATTAAAACAAAGGGTTATTAAAGACAACACAGACGTCGTCTGTCACTCTTTTCCCAAACACACCAATCATAGCACTTTAGAATCTTTACGAATCCTTTCCACCAAGTTGTTCCGTTGTCCTGCAGGAGTTTGTCTCATCATCTTCGGTTGGAAGGTTTCTGTGCAATTGCTTTAACTGAATTACTTTCTTCGTCGCTCTTTATTCGCCCCCAAAGCTTTGTAATTTTTCTTCCTACCATCAGGGTCACGGTGAACTCACTCAGCCTCCTCCGGTCTCCGCAAGTGTGTGTATGTTTGTGAGAACGAGCCGAGAGTGTGTCTCAGAGAGCGAGGTTTTAGATTAGATGTAAGACTGTGCATGTGTGCTCGTGTGCTTCCCCTCGTCTGAGCGCTGAAGTGCGAGGGCAAGGTGACTTTGGTGTAATCCGGCAATTTGGGTTTTTACACACAGAAACCCACGGCCAGGCACGGACAAAGACGGAGGCTAAATGGCAGCACAAGCATGGGGACAGAGAAAAGCTCCGAGAGGGGAAGAAGAAAGTCAGAAGAGATGAAGAGAAATCAGTTTTTTCTAATCCTCCAGTCACAAAGTCTTCTATTCCCATGAGACCAGCTTTATGGAGTTATGTAAAGACATCATGGAGTTAAGAGCCATTTCCTTCAACCTCTGCCCTCTGCTGAAGATATCGAGCTTGTGACCATTTGAGTGCCCCCCAGAGGCCACTCAGTAAGGAGATTATGGGTACACTGATACCCTGTATCGGGCAGACTTGAGCTGGTGTTAAACCTGCTATATGCACCTATCACAAGAATGAAGTACAGAATAAGTTGGATATTTGGGGTAGAGCCCGTTTGCTTGTTCACCCGATACTCTGCCCCCTGCCTGACCCTTCGGCTTGTCGCTTCACTTCTGAGCAGTGTGTTCATGTTGCTACAGAAGTTTGAGTTTGAACCCAGACCAACTGCAGCAGCTGATAATGGTCGCTGTTGGCTGATCTCTCCCTGGCAGCCACACTGGCGATGCCACAATCACCGTGACGGAGATTTAATCAGTGGTCTGCTCCCTCCAGGCCAAGCCAAACCATTTTCATAATCGCTGGCATGATTTCTAACCCTGACACAGCTCTGTGCTGCATACGAGGGGTGTTCTGCCGTTGTGATTTGCGTCTCTGCTCTAGTTCCTGCTGATAGAACCAGTAACGAGTCAGTCTCAGCCTGTTTTTATATCATCAAATAACTAACGTAAACCAAACTGATCAGAAACATGAACACTTAACATACATCAGTGTGATAAGAACGACCTAAAATGACAGAAACCAACATTTATTTAAAATCTGCTTGGATTTTTCCATTTTAATTTACAGTTAATAGGTGAGATGGATGTCACAAAACACACACACACACACACACACATGCAATGAACCTTTGAGGTATGCTACCATATAAGCAGACGCCAAGAAGACAAGCTGCGTTTTTAAAAATGCATGAGGTGTGTGTGTGTGTGTGTGTGTGTGTGTGTGTGTGTGTGTGTGTGTGTGTGTGTGTGTGTGTGTGTGTGTGTGTGTGTGTGTGTGTGTGTGTGTGTGTGTGTGTGTGGACAGTGATAAAGCTCAGACACACTTGCGTCACAAAACTTCACCTCACTTCAACAAGCTGCTGTCCTGGAGAATGTCACACACTTGCACAACCCTCTTCTTTTCTTCCTCTCCTCTCCTCCACCTCTTCTCCACGTTAATGCTCCCCTCTTTTCCACTTCCTCTATCTCTTAACTTCTCCTCTGTTCCCTCATCTGTCATATTCCTCCATTCTTTGATCCCTCTTTTACCCCCCCCCAATGTCGGCCCCTCCCTTTGCGCCTTTC
Organism: Verasper variegatus; assembly: GCA_026259375.1. NCBI lineage: Eukaryota > Metazoa > Chordata > Actinopteri > Pleuronectiformes > Pleuronectidae > Verasper > Verasper variegatus. The sequence continues at coordinate 12,195,427 of CM048059.1, forward strand.
TTCTCCGTATTGCTATCTCCCCCGTCCGTCCCTCCCTCTCTCCATCTTTCCATTCATCTCCTCCTGATGATGCAGTAATTGAATCAGGTGTCCCATGGATACTGACTCCCACACACTGTGCAGAACAAACAGACACACACAAACCTCGGTCCAGGCCAAAGCAGGAGTAATGGCCAGTGGCACCAGGTGTCTGCGTTATGATGGATTATACGTGTTCACATGCACACACACACTCGCAAACACACGCAAGCAGACACACACATATACACAGACATTCATTCCTTCCCTATGTAGCATTTAGCACCACACAGAATGAGTACGTCAGTGTGTTGGGAATACATCAGTGTCCTGTATTTTACTGTACTTAACTTTTAGGATTTGGATATTAAAACCACTGCGACCTCACCTTAAATGATGAACTATAATAAAATGTGACGCAGCTCTTAAAAAAGTTGAATTCCCTTTATTTCTCTTGTTTTTAGGCGTCTGCAGTCTATTAAAACCCTTTTAAAGCTGCGTGTTAAGCTGCACTGGACTCAGGATATTCTCCTGCAATTATCTGGAGGGGCTGCATGTGAGAACGCAAGTGTCAGAGTCAGTTGCACTGGACATTCTCTGGAGTTTCTCCTGCCAGCCCCCCCAGTCTATGTCATGTCCTGCCTCCTGCTGCTCTACAGGCTCCGCCCCTCGCCTGAATGTTCCCCACATGTTCCTGTTATTGTGATCGAGTCGGACCCGAACAATCTCCTGCTGCTTCTTCAGATGTGAAAGTCCAAACCCCATTGTCCGGTCATTTTCCACAGTTGATCCTCCTGATTAGATCATAATCTATTAAGTGATCATGTGAAGATATTTGTGTTTGTCTAATTGCACATCTGTTGCGTTAGAAACATCATCAACATGCCCACTCGCTCATCTTGTTTTTACTGGGGGCAGGAGAAACTCCGGAACGCATCCACAGAAATGTATGTTCTACAGCCCCTCAAGAAAATATCAGGATATGATATATGAAATCTCGATCTCCATTCGAAAAACAGCTTTTGAAAAGACATCTGCTGGCGGAGATCGTCGTTAGCACGATTGGCTGCAGAGGGCGCTGTTGTTTTCGTGAAAGTCTAATAGTGGCGCTTTAAAATTGTCTTTATTGTATTGATATGTTTTATTATCTTTTTAAGCGTCTCCTTTACTGTTTTATTCTTGTGCTGCATTGGATGTTATGACATAAAAAAAATAATCTAGGAATTGATGCAGGGCAATGGCTGCAGAAAGATATGAATTGGCAGGGGGCAGGTGGGTAATTAGTAAAAAGGTTGTAGTCGTCATGTGTACGTGGAGGAGCAGAGAGTGTAAGTGCGTGTGAAGCAGCCGCAGCGTTTTATTTGATTCCTCCTGGATCCAGAACGAGCTGCGTGCGGGGGATGCGGCAGTTTTCTCCTCCTGCAGCCTGCTTTCATTTATTCAGTCATTTTATGTGAAATCTATTGTTTTCATCACCTGTAGCTGCAGAACTGAGGCTGAGGGAAACATCTCATCTCCTCCTCTGCTCCCGCAGGAGCAGCAGCAGCGGCAGGAGCAGCAGCAGCGGCAGGAGCAGCAGGAGCAGCAGGAGCGGCAGGAGCGGCAGGAGCAGCAGGATGGGCCGCGCGGAGAAGAAGCGGGGTTGGCAGCAGCGTCCAGCCGGCGCGAGGAGCACGAGCCGATCCCGCGGAGGAGAGAAGGGCGTGTGAGAAAGAGGAGGAGGAAGAAGAGGAGGAGAAGACAGGAGGAAAGAGGAGGAGGAAATCCCGCGAGAAAAAAGAGGAGACGGACGGACGGACAGATTCACGCAGAGAGAGAGAGAGAGAGAGAGAGAGAGAGAGAGAGAGAGAGAGAGAGAGAGAGAGAGAGAGAGAACGAACCTGCCGCACGTGAGGCGCGCGAGACCTCGGGGAGAAGGGACTAACCGTTAATCTGGAGAAGAACGAATATTTTTCTATTCTTTCTTTTATTTTTCTCAACGCACACACGGAGAGAGAAGGTCTCCGAGAAGAAAAGGTAAGAAACGGCCACCGTCTTCCTCTGTTTCCCTGATTAAACCCGCATTAAACCCGCATTAAACAGGATGAATTAACACCTGTGAGCCTCCGTTAATTGATTAATTAACTCTCCTCCCGCTGTTAATCACTGACGCGTCTGTGTGCGTGTGTGGCTGCTGTTACCTGTGACCAACCCTGCAGGTTTATCAATAATACTATTGACAATAATTTAAGATGCGCCATGGTGTGTGAATCTGAGTTTACACTGAACACAAGCGGGTTTACTTTACTCCCACTTTTTGATCCTCACTGAAACCTGTGTGAGGCTCCATCCCCTCACTGGGGCATTAGTATTGTTGTGTTGTTGTGTTGTGTTACTGTAAGAGCGGCTCCATCCCTCCCACATGTCCGGACTCAATCCCACCTTCATCAGCTGTTTGTTGCGCTTCCTCACGCGCACACCAGCTGTCCCGTGTGTACGTTGTTTACCCAGAATCCCGTTTGATTTGGCACCCCGGAGACGCACGGTGCGGGTTCACTGTGAGTGTGTGTGTGAGAACATGAAGCTGTTGTTGCGTTGAAGCCGCTGCGGGTTGTGTATGCGGAGAGAGGGATGCTTTGGGTGACAGGTGGGTGGTTCATGTATCCTGACTCTATAGACTAATGCTGGAAAGAGTGTGTGTGTGTGTGTGTGTGTGTGTGTGTGTGTGTGTGTGTGTGTGTGCGTGCGTGCGTGCGTGTGTGCGTGTGTGGAGAGGAGGGCTGCAGAGTTTGTGGGTCCCTGTTGGCTCTCCCCTTTGCAGCGTCTGTGCGTCTTGCGTGTGTGTATTTGAGCGTGCATGAGAGAGGAAGAAACAACAGCAGAGATGGATGGAACTGCAGAATGCTTGTGTGTGTGTGTGTGTGTGTTGCCTTGCGTCTTTGTGTGCACGTAAACGCAGCGCGAGTTCGGAGGCCCAAAGGGTTTTCCCTGCATATTAAACCCTTCACCATGCAGCCCTCCTGAAGTGTCCCCCCTGTTCCACCTGAAGCAGAGCACAGTCTCCCTCCAAATGTCAGGACAAACATTACGTTTCTGCTGCAACACACACACACACACACACACACACACACACACACACACACACATCCAGCAGCAGATGAACAGTATTTTTAATCATGCATCTTGAGGTTTTCGCTCGTCACTGTGGAAAACATGGACTCGTCAGCAGTTTTTAGAAACATCCAGTTAATGTAGAGACAGTGAATCTATTGTCAACCCACAGTTCATCACAGCCGCTGCAGCTCAGCTCTGTGAGAAAACGATGAATCCTATTGCTGAAACAATGGTTTGATCGATCTGATTGATTCTCCAGTCGACAGAAACTAAATATTTTCTGGTTTGAGTTTCTTTAAATCAGTTTTGCATGAGAAAGTCTCAGGTGAGGACTTTCCTCCATCATGTCTCCATCGTGGTCTGGCGCAGGGCTTGTCTGTGAATTCCTAGATCTTGGAGCAACCTGATGGTGGACGTTGCATTAAAGCCCCTGCAGCCAAACTTCACTGGGCAGCACGTTGCTTTCCAGCCTCGTTTTTCTACCTTCATCTCCGCATAACACAGCCTCTTCCTCTCGTTCGCTTCATCAACACCATCCTCACCTATCATCCCAAAAAGAGAAATCAAATCCTCTGGCAGAAAGGTACAGACATGGGGCCTCATTATAACCGACCGTGGGATTTAAGGTGCTTCTCACAAAGTTTTCATTGCTGTGGATTAAATAAATCGACTGTTCACAGGGGGCCCCTCTCAGCCCGGGGCCCCAGTCATTAACCTGCTCTGCCCACCATGTTGCAACGCCACTGTTTGAGGGTTGTTGTCAGATTTCTTTTCCCACCATTTTTGTGTATAACAAGAAGGGTAAAAATATCAACTATATCCGTCAATGTTAAAAACAATAAAGTGGAAGAACAAAATACAACAACCAGTTTGAAAGGATGAAGAAGAGAGCGGATAACAAATCCTGGCAACATTTCTGCTGCGAGGACCAATATCCACCGCTCATATATATTATCTTTGACACTGAACATCTCCCACGAGATCACATCCTCTTGTTTTTCATCTGTGTGATGTTTGTCCTGATGGAGCGGATTGCGTAACGGATCACACCTCAGTGATCCGTCCAACTGTTACCGCAGCAGCTGCAGAGATGGATGCATCTGAAATGTGCAGCCGCTGCCAATCTGGCATGGCTCACGGTGTAGGTGTGTGTGTGTGTGTGTGTGTGTGTGTGTGTGTGTGTGTGTGTGTGTGTGTGTGTGTGTGTGTGTGTGTGTGTGTGTGTGTGTGTGTGTGTGTGTGTGTGTGTGTGTGTGTGTGTGTGTGTGTGTGTCCAACTAAAACACACACAAAAAATAAGAAAACAGCGATGCTACATTTCTTGAACAGTCAACAAGAGCTGGAGCCGGAGAAAAGAGGGAAAGATTTAGAAAGAACGGGTAAAAGTGATGAAACTGAGAGGGAGAATAAGAAGTGATTATTTAAAGGATTCAGGCGGAAGAGAAACGTGGATCATATCCGAGCTCCACCTCGGAGGAACAGATTAGAAAGTGAAAGTCTCATCGGTTTGTGTGTCAGGATGAGAAATGTCAGCTCCGTCAGAACGAGTGTGTGTCTGTACATCGGCCTGTAGTCGTACTGTAACTCTGCGTCACTGCTCTGGACATAGTAGTATAGACATGAGTACGAAGAGCACCTGGAGCCCTGTGTGTGTGTGTGTTTGTGTTACATGTGTGTATAGTCCTATGCCTATATGACAATAGTTTGTCAGAGCCCCACAAAACAACCCTTCTAACAGTTTCAGATCTTCCACCACATGCGAAACATCTGGTTTGTTCTCATGTGATTTTCTTGTCAATGTTAAATACACATCTTCCTCATAAAACACTTTTTTATACTCCCCTTCTGGAACTAAGGCTTAAAGTCAACTGGTAAAGCTTTCAGTAGGTTTAAGCAAAAGAATTAGTAACTTAAAGTTAGGCAAAAAACAAGTTGGTTAAGGTTAAGCAACAAAAGTAGTTGGGTAAGATAAAACTAGTTACTTAATATAAAGGGTCAAAAGTAGTTTTACTTATAAGTTAAGGCAACAAAACGAGGTGGTTTCATTTTGCTCAGGTTTTAGCAGCAAAGGTTTAGCTGCAGTAGTAGTTCGCTAAGTTTAGGCAACAAAATACCTAGAAAAACTAACCAATGAGTGACGTCATGGTGACAGTTGGTACTGCAGCGCTGCCACACGATTGGCTGATTGAACTGCGTGAATAAGCGGGTGTTCCTAATAAAGTGCTCACTGGGTGAACAGAGAACTCGTTCATGTGGAACCAGGAGCAGGTTTTCGGCTCCTGACAGAACGTTTTTTTTCCTCTTTTGTTGCTCGGCTCTGACCCGTGTGGGCGAGATTTAACAAAAAAAAAAACTCTCTCTCTCCTCTTTCTCTCTCCACCACTCCCCCCTTCCTCTCTCCCTCTTTCTTCCTCCTCCACTCTTTTTTTATAATCTTCCACACAGATAGATGGAGAGCGATGTGCTCGGCCTGTGATTGTTTTGTGCAGCAGAGTGAAACACTGTGTTTATCCCACTGTCTTCTCCTCCATCTTCTTCATTCTCCATCCTTCTCTTTTCGTATTTTCCCTCCGTCCTTCCCCTCCTCTGCTCCTTCGTTCTCTCCTTGACGCTCCAGCCGTGACGTCGAGTCTCGGCGTTCACGCACAACCTCTGTTTCTTTCCTCTGGTCTCCCTCTGCTTGTTTTTCATCATAGTGACGTCTGATTCCTCCCTCGCTCCTCCCTCCTCCTCCTTTCCTTACCTCTTCTTCCTTTCTTCTCTCTCTTTTCCTTCTCTACCTTTTTTCCCTCCTCCTCCTTCTTTTCTCACCCCTTGCCTCCCTACTTTCTCACCTCTTTTGACCACTTTCATACGTCCCTCACTCTTCACCTCTCCTCGTGTCCTTGTCACATCTCCCCTCCTTCTTTTTTCCTCTTTCTCATTTCCTCCCATGCTTCTATTATTTTCTCCTTGTTTCCTCTCTTATTCTCATCTCTCCTCTCCTCGACTTTCTTCTTGTTTCCTCTCCTCATTTCCTCTCCTCATTTCCTCTCCTCTCCTGTCTTCTTGTTTCCTCTCCTCTTGCTCTCATTGCCTCTCATTCTCTTTCTTCCCCTCATTTCCTCTCCGCTCTTCCTCCTTTCTTCTTCCTCTACCTATCTACGATAATAAGAGTCACAATGACCCTCTTAGGAGGCAATTGAAAAGCGAATGATTGCAGCTGATACCACGGTAGATTACCACACACACACACACACACACACACACACACACACACACACACACACACACACACACACACACACACACACACACACACACACACACACACACGCACGCACGCACGCACGCACGCAATGGTCATTTACTGGAAATGGAGCCATACGATGTAACCGTCACTGCCCACATACTTCCATGCCTCCTTTACATGGCTGTTAAGGAATACATCCACTAGAGGGCAGCGATGTCGGAGGAGCTATTAGCTACATGTATCTCACTTTGAGGCTCTATGTTTTTAGAAATGTTCATTTTAATAGCAGCCGTTGTTCATTTTGTCACATGTTGTGTGTCGTCTTCAGGTTTCACTGATCACTCGTCTCTACATCGAATCCCGCTGTTAGTTTTTATCCCCCGCTCAATGAAAACGACTTATATAAAACCTCAGCATCCGACATCCTGGAGCTGCTGCTAAGAGTGACCTCAAGTGTCACTCGACTTCCTGTGAAGGGAACTGATGATCTAATGTCCCCCCCCCCCCCAACCCAATGCCCTGTGTTTTATCTAATATTGAATAGTCACATTTTTTATGGATGGATTTTATGGTTTTGTGGTTACCTCAGAGGTTTTCATTACTGCAAATGGACTTAATCAGCATCTTTAATCAATCATCGCAGTCATCGCAGTTTAGTGCACGTGTACACGTGCACTCATTGAGGCACAGGTTTTATTTCCATATCTGAAACTCGTCAGGTTGCGTTCAACATCGTTCCTGTTTCTGTTGAGTTCAATTATGGGTCAGCGGTGAATAAAATGGAGCTTGACGCTGGACTGATGCTCGTGGTCGACAGTTGTTGTTCTCTCAGGGCCGTGACACGACTACCGACATTTCTAACCCGTCATACAGCGGCGTCAAATTCAAACTGTCAAACGGCATCAGCTATGGCTTCCTGAATGTTCCGAGATGGCAGAGAAACAGCAGACGGTCGGATTTGTCAGTTCACGAGCAATCACTTCATTTTAATTGACTTGTTCTCATTTATTTAAACTGCCACTGTGGGCGGTAACAGTGGGAATTGAACCTGCACCCTAGGCAGAATGACTTGGTGAGGTGATAACAGACGCAGAGGAGCTGATACAAGCTGAGAGTTCAAGGAGGGATTCTTCTATCAGATCCATCACTGTCACACTAATCACACTAATCACACACACACACACACACACACACACACACACACACACACACACACACACACAAACACCTGTATTGAAGGGGTGTAATGTCAAATTGTCTGGAGAATGATGTCTAGACATGTGATGTGCAGCTTATGACCTTTGCAGCTTAGTCATCGTGTGTGTGTGTGTGTGTGTGCGTGTGTGTGGGCGTGAAAGAGAGCGTGAGAGAGAGAGAGTCAAAGCTAAAAAGAGAGACAGCAGTTGGTCCGTCCGACATTAGACGACAAAGTTTGACCTGTGGTGACAATTTCCACAACATTTTATAGAACAAATAATTAATAGATTAATCAATAATGAAAACTAGAGTCAATAGAGTGCAAACCTCAGCCAAGAGCCAACAGTCTCATGAAACCACAATAAAAATCAGTCTTCTTTTTATCAGTATCCACAAATTATCCTCTGAGAAATCAATACAAATATAAAAGAAACGTCCTGTCTCACAATGTTAGAGGAAGATGGAAAGAAGTTCCTGGATCCACACCGAGGAGGCCCGTCTTGAATATACAGTAGAAGCAGAGCTCCACCTGTTTCCAGCACAGTGGTCACCACGTTCTCCCACTCAAGACCTCGACCGACTCCAGCTCGACATGTTTCGATCTAATAACACAACATGTCCATCCAGGACAAACCGGCCGCAGGACGACGAGTGTCTCATTGTCGGAGCAAAGCAATTTATTTTGTTCTTAATCCACAGGAGAGAGACGGCAGTCGTCCATAATTTGACAAACAATGAACGCGGGGCCATTACAAAATCACAGCAATTACTTCTGGAGATAATGGGCTGATGTGTGGAGGACAGAGGCAGCATGCGTCGCTTCTCTTTCTCTGTGCAAGTGTGTGTGTGTGTGTGTGTGTGTGTGTGTGTGTGTGTGTGTGTGTGTGTGTGTGTGTGTGTGCGTGCGTGCGTGCGTGCGTGCGTGCGTGCGTGCGTGCGTGCGTGCGTGCGTGCGTGCGTGCGTGCGTGCATGTGTGCGTGCGTGTGCGCGCGTCACTTTCTGTGAACATGTTATCAGGAGTTACTGATTCTTCTGCTCGTCTCTCAAATGCCAACAACAGCGTGGAGTAATAAACGCGGTGGGCTCAGATTTTAACACACCATCAATCAGAGAGAAGCCAGAAAGAGTGAGATGTGCTGAAGGAGATTAAACATGAGACACATCGTCCACACGAAGGTGGATGATGGTGTCAGGAAACTATAAATCTAAAGTTTTTTAATTCCATAAAATTTCCTTCGCATCCTTTAGCTTTATTTGTTTCCAGTGTCATCGCCGACCACAAATAGTACTGTCATCCCTGTTTGGGAGAAATTACCTTCATATATTTGTGGTTTGTTTCAGTTGAGGTCTTTTCAAACTAAAACGATCTCAAGTGTCTCAAATCGCAGCAGAATGTCCTGTGTTAAACCTCAGTCTTTACACAAGTGGAGAAACAAGACTATTTTACTGAAGAATCAACGAATGAAATCCTTTCATCAAGTCGGTGCCTCTGTGATCTGGTATTTACAACCTCTGCTTTTAGTTTAGGAACTGACATCGAGCTAAAACTGAATGAGATGAGACACGTCTGTAGATAGAACGATAGAGAGGGAGAGAGAGAAGGGTTCAGGAGAGGACAGGGACAGAAGGAGGTGACCCCCCCACATGAAAAATTAGGCAGGTTGAAAATTAAAGTGAAACGATGCAGCTAGGGGGGATTTATGGGTGAGAGGGTGGGGGTGAGGACGGGTCTGAAATACAGATGTGGAGCGAGAGAGAAGAGAGAGAGACACTTCCTCCCTGTTTTACCTGAGAGCCTGAAAGTAAGTTAGGTGTTTGACCCTGGTTCAAGGTGCCGCATGTTGTTTATGCTGCTGTCGGAGCTTCGTTCGTCCTTCCAGCAAACCTCATGTGCCCTGAGATCAGGACAGCTGGTTTATGAGGACTTTAGAAAAGAAGAAGGTCGAAGGTTTCATTCCTGTTTCCCTGTATATAAAAGAATAAAAACCTGATTTTATCTCTGATTCATGTCGATGATATTTGATTTGAAGTCATTTCCCAGGATCTGTCCTCATCATATCCACATGAAGTTTTCTTTAGAAGTTTGTGTTAAAGTCTTCAGCTGCACTTCAGCTGTTTTTTTAAGAAGAGGCCACAGACAAAAATCTTGATTTCTCCATTATTATTAAACACTTTATAGGCTCATTAGATCTTTTCCTCACATTACAATTGTTCCTGTGTCCTTGAGCAAGGCACCTAATCCCAGTGTATGTCCGTATCGACGTGACGTTAATTAGTTGTGAGCGGCGGCTGCGTTGAGCTCATGGAGCGTCTCCCTGAGATAATGAAGGTTAAGAAAGCAAAGTGAGGGATGAGGATGTGGCTCCAGTATCCAGGTCTCACATGTCGTGGCGTTTAAAAAGGGATTTGCCACCGATCAATAACCTGCAGCGATCGGAAACCAGCATTTAATTCAACTCCGTCGTATCACAGTTGGTGGGAAATCTTCTTTGTGGCTTCTGTTGTCTTCCACTGACGTTGAGGAGACTTACACCGACTTCTCGCCAGCGCAGGAGATTTAGAGACGTAATGCTGCCGCATAATAACCACTGAGAGGCTGGAGTTTGTTATAAATCTTTATTCATCCCATCATCTGCCTGCTCAGCCCCAGCGCTGGCTGCTTCGTATCCAGACACGGAATCGGGCTGTCAGGCGCCGAGCCGCTCGACAGGTTGTCACTCAGTCTTTTGTCCCAGTGGCTCATGGGAAACAGATGTAAACACACTGTGATGTCGTTCCCCGAAGATGAGATTTTACGATAATACACTCGGCTCCGTCACCACACGCGGCGACGACTTGGGAGGATTTTTATCTTTGTTTGAAGTTAAGATGAGTTAACATCCTGAAATATTGTTTTTACCTCAGTGTTTGTTTCTCCCTCTCAGCAGGATAACACAGAAACCACTTGAAGGGTTTCCATGTAGCTTGGTGGAAGGATGCGGTGTCAAGGAAGAACTTTATTTAAAATTAAGGATTTGTTTTCACTGTCTTTCACATTTGGGAAAATGAACAGGCTCGTAGCTGGATAAGAAAATCCAGGGTTAACTGAGACAGTCTTGGCTTCATTTACTCCTGAACTGTCATTGCTTTCTTCTAGAAGGGGATTGTTGGTGTTAGATAGAGAATTTAACAAACTGCAGATGTGAAGCAAAACAAATCCCAATGTGGATCAATCATTGAAACGTTCCTGAAGCAGCAGCTGCAGTCGTCTGTCCTGCCGCTCTCCGTCTCAGCACTCTCATCTCCTCGCCTGCTGCTTTGTCTTTTCTTCTTCTCACCCATCTTCTCACCTCAGAGTGTGTGTGTGTGTGTGTGTGTCCCCCAACATGCCCTGTCTCATCATTTCCCATCTCCCTCGCTATAAATCCCCCCCTCTGCCGTCGTCTCTGCTGCCTCTCCTCCTGGTCGTCCACAGCCTGCAAATAGGATTAAAAATTAACACTGTGTGTGTGTGTGTGTGGGGAGAACAGGGGGAGGTTGGGCTGCTCAACCCATTGTTGTTCCCCACATTTAACAGTCGGTCGTAGCACAGTTTCCCACCTGACTATTTTTCACTTTTGGGAAGGTGACGGTCAAAGTCTGTCCTGTGTCGTGACATCTTTCCATCTCTTTACTCGTCTTATCGCAGCAGTGAACGATGCCTGGTGTGAAACCGATGCTTTACCTTTCACTTCACAAAAAACTAATCTGAAGGAATCAAAGGAGGAAATAAGAGCTCACATCCAGAACTCTGTGTGTGTGTGTGTGTGTGTGTGTGTGTGTGTGTGTTCACTGCTGTATGAATTTGCACTCTGCCAATGCTCGCGTGATATAAATTCATGTTCTCATGACTGAAAACTCTTTACATGCATATTTTACATACGTGCACATCGACAGTAGATGCTCATTGTTATTTCATTATTTCTTTCACACGTGCACACACCTTCAGTCGAGCTTAGTCTTTGATTAAAGAATGGAAACATGCTGCACAGGAGCTCTCAGGTCTCAGGCGGCCGACCTCTCGTCCGACCTCCGTCAAACCAGCGATTGTTTTAAACTCAGAAGAATCTGCTCGATCTTTTGATGGAGGCTGTCTCCGCAGCATCAGAGGGAACATGGTCACAGCGGGGGTCCTGGCACGCTGACAGGGTGTTAACACAGCCGCTGGGCCCGCGAGGCTCTGCTCTACATCTCAGTCATTTAGCCGACAGACGGATCCACACAGAGTCGGCGGAGCCTCGATACTGGAAACTGAACAGGGACGTCAGATGCTGCAGCGACTCGCTTGACGCCCTGATGTTTATTGATTCCACTGTGGACTTTATCTTTGATTATTGATAAGTTATTTAAATGTATTGAATGATAGAAAAACACTACTGCCAACATTTGAATCAGGATTCCTGTTTATTCTCGGCCTCTGAAACTGTATCGGACCGAACAGACTCAGCACAATATCAGCAACATGGAAACGTCCCAGCTGCTGATGGACGTCATGAGGAAGCTGCTACGTTTTAATGCTCCTGCAGGTTTTTAAGATCCTAGCGTAACTGTCGTCTTTGTCATTATTCTCAGTGTCTCCTCGTGAGATAGGTCTGAGGTAATCGCTGAGGTCGGTGATTTGATTCTGCTGATGCACGTCAATATTTTGCGCGTCAATTGAAAAGCAGTGGAAACTCTCCTATTGGACTTGAAGCAGCTGCTGTATTCTCCGTTATTTCTCTGCACTGTAGCTCTTGGCACCGGGTCGCGCTGCAATGACTCTCCTCTTTATTGATTATTTTATATTCTGTTTGAGTACTTTTTTACCGTTGTGTTCCTGAATCCTATTACCTCCCACAACAACCCAGTTATTCTTCAGGGATCAATAAAGTTTCATCCAATCTAATCTGAGTAGAGATGCTGTTCTGACCGCGCAGCCTTTGTAAGCAAGCAAGACACCGGTTTTCACAACTCAGCAGCCGAGGCACACGGCAGATGTTGATGTGGACGGGATTTAAATTCTATCAGAACCTCAGAGTTACGATATAAAATAAGAAACTGCATTAAAATGTGATGCAGCTCCGTAGAAAGAATGAATTCACCCCCAAAGTCTGTTGGAAAACTTAATATCTCCAACCGCACATCGTTTTTAATTAAAGCTGATCCTTTGTAATTTCTTTATTTCTTATAAAATGACACAAACCCTTCAGGCTTTTCTGTCTTTGACTCACTAATATTCGTGGTGATGGTTCTTTAACCATTTTTATTCTTTGTTGAAATGAAAATGTTATTTGTGCCTCGACTTTATCTGAACTCGATTTGAAGCGGCACAACTTCTGAAAGAAAGCTTCTTTTTTCCGAGCTTGACATGAAGCCAAAACGGTGTCGTCCTCCAGGTGAAGTGGTTTCACAAAACACTTCTGTGGCGGAGGAATCACTTATGTGTTCTTTTGAAAGCCAGTCTGTCAGGTAACCACCGCGCGTCCTTGAATAACAACATGCTCATTCACAGCGAACATTGGACTAAATATCTGTGTCTGAGCAGCACACGGGAGGAATCTCACTCACATTCTGTGATAAACATCCCTCTGAGCTGTTCATCTCTGTCGGGGCCTCGTTGAATCCTGCAGCGGCCGCATGAGGAAGTTAATGTTACGATTTATTCAACCATTCAGCTGTAATGGGTCGAGCCGTCCACAAACAGGCTAATTACTATGTAAATCAATATTATGGACCCATTAGCTCAAGGAAAATGACAATAAGAAGTAAAATTACTTATAAAAGGGCAGAGTGGCCCCATGAAGTCAGTAAAGTCAGTAAGAGCATCATATTTCACAATAAGAGCTCATGGTTATCTCCTAAATGTGGACCATCTTCGTCTTCTACGTGTACGGCTCTTCTTCTTCATGTGTTCTCACATACAGAACCTCCAGAACATTTCAGGAACATGGACTTCACTGCAGGTCTGAAAACAGCTGTAGTGTCATTTCAATCATCGTATAGAAGTTGAAGAGCACTTCAAAATCCTCTTCACTTTTCTTTTAGGGATCAGTCGTTGGGGTTTGAACTCCAGTTGAACACTTCTTTTCTCTCGTTCTCTTCTCGTGGCAGATTTCATGACTTAATGGAGGAGATCACGGAGAGACAATGTCCCAACGTGGAGACGGAATGTGCTCGGCGTCTGTGTTTGAAGCCGCGTCAGGCTTTGATCAGACGCCCGGCTCAATTTTTATGACACCTCGCCCTTGTAGGAGTGCTTTAGTAAGCAGCTGCTCATTGCAGTCCATCACAGCGAGCCGCAGAGTGCTCTGACATTTCATTTAACCGTCGGGAAAATCAATATCGCATAAAAAAGGCCTCCTTAACTCCTTTACAATTGAATGTCTTAAAGCCCATCGTGACGCGTCCTGTGTGTGTAGATACAAACCACCTCCTGCAGATGGAACAGTAAGAGAGCAGGTTCTCATCATGTGATGTTTACCACAAGGCAAGTGTTTTATTTCCAGCCGACGTCGAAGCTAAACAAAGTGTTCCTTCGTGTTTTGAAGGTGAATATAGAGCCAGTGTTGGATAAACTGAAAAGATAGCAGCTCCAGTCACTGAGCAGCAACAGTGAGGGTCCGCCATCGATGAGCTCATAGGAAAACTGTGAGGATGAGAAAGAAGTGAACAAGCAAAGAGAAGAGACGTCATGGGAACTGTTACGTTAAAGTAGAAGTCTGACAATGAATCCTTCCCCTGTCCTCAGATCAGCGCACGTCATCGATGATATGAAATATTGTTCCACTGTTTGTCTGAAGCGTTTCTGGTGATAAAATGTTCAAATCAATGGCTGCGATGATTAAAAAGCCACAGATCAGTTACTCTGCTTAATGAGCCCTCTGAATGTCAAACACTCTCCATCCCCCGCTTTTCAATTTCCAAGGAGGTCGCTCGCTTGGACACAAGTCGGCTGTCGTTTTTAATTAAAACCTGTGAAATGTGGCTGTCATGGCTGCTGAAGACGCTGTCGACATGTGATCAGTTACAGTTGATCACTGACCTGCTTTTCATTTGGAAAACACTTTTTTACACACTTATTACACCTTCAGCGTGTTTTTATCTATTTTGCCCCCCCCCGGTGGCTGGCTGTGTTATAGGTCATAATCCATGCCTCTTCCATGTTAGCAGATGGGACATGGCTCTGGTTGTTGGTGTGTGACGTATGCGGTAAAGCAGGTCGTAATATTACAGGACAGAGTTACATTGTGCCGATGGTCTTCAAACACTGGAACTCTTCCTCCACTCTCACACAAAACAAGTCACACGAGCTTCTTCCCCCACCTGCGGTGAAATGTAGCAGCAGCGTCTGTGCGGAGGCTGCTGCTCATTTCCCGTCCTGATTGCGTTGTATTGATATTTCACCGTCTGCATCACCGCTGCTCTTCAGCGCCCATAAACATGTCGGTGTTGGTTTACTGCTGCTGCGACACAGAAAGAAAAAACCAGCCCAGAACTGATCCAGTTAGCTGCTGAGGATCAGTCCATACATTGATCTGAGCTGGAGAACACACACACACACACACACACACACACACACACACACACACACACACACACACACACACACACACACACACAATGAGGATAAAACGATTCTAACTTCGAGGACTAAATCAGCTTGATGCAGTTGCAGCTCATTTCCGAGGAAAGAGAAATAGTCTCCTGGCTCCTCCGTCGACTCTCGGTGTCTCTAATGTCAGTTTCCTTTTGACGGTTCATGCTGAGGCTGCATTCGGCAGATTCATCACGGTACAATGTGATGTCGAGTCTTTGAACAGTGAGAAGACCCAGCTCAAAGTACTTCAGCTCAACGTCAACGTGAAAATGGGCGTTTCTTTGCATCAGATTTTTGAATAAAGTCATCAACACCTCTGCTGATGAAATGTGATTTCAGCTCCGGCGTCTTCGTGTGAACGATGACGTGCACATTAACCTTACAGCCGGAGGGCGTGTTCGAGTCAGAGGACGAGATGAATTCTCCGCCAGTGACGGATCGTATTTATTCAGGCCTCGGGGAACATTTAGAGGAGGACAAAAGGTCGAGCAATCTTTTTATCCTCCTTCAGAAAGAAATTGTTCAGCGTGTGTAGCTCTGCTGTCAATTGATTAAAAGACAAAATGAAAACGCGTTAGAAGACGCTGCTGCTTCCTGTTTAAACGTGGCTGTCGAAGTGAATAAGAACGTTTTGACGCGCCAGCGCAGTGTGATTCAATCTTCCTTTTCACTTTGTATGTACAGCAAACGCATCGGTCTATGTTGGTCAAGCGTCCCATGTTTAATGCTGGCGGTGGTCGTGACGGTCTTGTGTCTGACAGCGGCGACAGGACCCTGAACTCAGCATATGAAATGTAAATGCAGCGTCTCAGCGGGAGGTCAGAGCTGCAGAGGGGGGACTGGATCAATACCAACACACACACACACACACACACACACACACACACACACACACACACACACACACACACTTACACATTCCTTAACATCTCCTCCTCCATTTCCTGATCTCGTGCTCCATCTCTCTAACGGCACACTTTGACTTATGCATCACCATTAAGTGTGTGTGTTTGTGTGTGTGCGCCGCATACGCAGTTTTGCAATCACATTTTGTGTGTATGTGCTTGTATCAGTGTGTGTGCAGAATAATGTGTGTGTGCGCACCCAGCAGCCCTGGGGACAGATCCACACTGTCTTTAGTGGGTCTGTCTGACTGATTGACGGCCCTCTGAGGTCGTTTGGCAACACATTAGCTCTGATTAGATCACATGACCAGAGAGAGAGAGAGAGAGAGAGAGAGAGAGAGAGAGAGAGAGAGAGTTGTGTTTTTTAAATATTCATGCTTTTGTGTATGTAAGTGTGTGTGTGTATTTTCATCGACGCCCACCAGCTCTGTGTGTTTGTGTTTGTATATGCTAATGTCTTCCAGTGCTGGTATGTGCATGTGTGTATGTTCCTGTTTGTGTGTACAACAGGAGTGTGTGTGTCTGTGTTAAAGGCTGAACATTCCCCTGCGTGTGAGACGTGTCACTCTCAGGCACAATGTCCCCAGATGGCGCTGTGCCGTATGACTTGCCACGCTTGTCGTCAGGACAGCCACGCTGGTAACCATGACAGCCGCAGTCGGTAGGGACACAGCAACCACCGGTGACCCTCGGGACGGCTCACGTCCTCCTGCTCCGAGGTTTTCATCTGGATTTCTGTCTCCTCCTCTCTACTCTGGCAGTGGTTTGGTTTTACCCTGAAACCTCCAGAAAGCTGGTGTGTGAAGTTCAAGAATTAGGCGATAACCATCGGATCAAATCTTGAGGCACAGAATTTGTGTAAAATATTTTCGTACAGTGTACGTCTTCTTCTTCTACTTCCATCTCTTAAGAAACCACAGCTACGTTCAACATCAGTGCTGCTATGGTAATGCCTAACGTCCACACTCCCCCTAAAACAGAGTCTTGTGTAAAGACCTTGTTTCGGTTTGAAAACTCCGGGGTTGTGTTTTTAGTTTGGACGAAGAAAACCTGAAAGTTTAGCAAACGAAGACGCAGACACACACGTTCTCTTCCTGATTGGTTCTTATCTTCAGTAACTTTGATTATTTCTGAATCGACTCAGCCAGTGAACAGTTAAATGAGTCACTTCGTCTCCTGGTGTCTCTCAGACATCTATCTGGCAGTTTCTTCCTCGGTCATGAATATTTAGACGTTTTATTTTACTTCCCTCCGTGTCATTAAAGCAAAGACGCGCTGGTATAAATTCACAGTTTTAGCTTGGAACGGCTCGGCCTGTTTTTTCATATCTCCTCCATCTGTCTCCTTTGCTGTCTGCGATTCTCTGTCTCTTCTTCTTCTTCTTCTTCTTCTTCTGTCTGTGGAGGTTCACTCAGAAAACACTGAGATGTTCTGGAGCCAAACCTCGTTTATTTTTTCATTAGTTTTAAAGATAAAAGCTGAGCTTTTTCATAAAATGTCTCTGTATTCAGGGGTAATGTTGTTGGCAGCTGTGATCGTCCATGACGTCACGCAGCCTGTAAGAGGACGGCTGACTCAGTACACCTCCGTCCCTCGCTGTTCTTCCTTGGTGACGCTCTGTCAACCCGCTGTCCTCGCTCGGCGGCGTTTTACTCTCAGAATTGGATGTAATGACTTCCACAGGCCTAATAGCTACTTAATGGACAGAGAAGATCACATCGTTTTATTTTATTTATTTCATGTTTTACGGAAAAAGACACAAGACGCAGAGAAAGGGAGATCACTTAATTTAAAGAAACACTTAGTCGGTATGTTGATAGTCCTCTCCTTCAATCGGTCACATTAGCTGTTTGCAGACACACATCTCTGAGTGTTCAGGTGAGAGGCAGGACTCATCACGTGTTTTTGTTTACAGCACATGGACGCAGGCGTCGGCTCCTATCGCCCAAAACTCCCCTGACGTCTTCATCAGTGTGTGACACTGCTGAGATATCTGTTTTCTTTTTCGTGTGTTAGAACCGTGTTATGGCCGGGGAAACTCTGCAGAGAGTCTGGAGGCTCACACACACACACACACACACACACACACACACACACACACACACACACACACACACACACACACACACACACACACACACACACACACACACACACACACACACACACACACACACACACACACACACACACACACACACACACACACACACACAGGTTTGGTAACTGATTAGTGTCGCTGAGTCATCCATAATTAGAAAGTCTGTGGTTCTTCTGCTGTCAGTGAAACAATAACAGAATGTGGACGCTTTTTATATGCTCTGTGTGTGTGTGTGTGTGTGTGTGTGTGTGTGTGTGTGTGTGTGTGTGTGTGTGTCTCTGGGAAGTACTTCGCAGTCAGATCAAAAGAGGCTGCCTCACGTCTGCCTGCTGTCTTCCTGGCTAATTAACCCAACACACACACACACGGGTTGTGCGACTAATTAGCCTGTGTCCTGTTTTTATGGGTCCTCTTTCTTGCGTTTGTTTCACGGTGTGAAAACACGACGACCGATATCTTCAGCCTTGTTATTGTGACTTATTATTACTGATATATAAACATATATAACACAAACATAAAGAGGGAATGGTTAATATTTGCCTCCTGGTTTCTAAGGCTCTTAAGGTTTCCTGGATGTACGACACAAGAGAATCTTGAATGTTGTTTTCCTCATTCATAATCAGTGGACTTCACCTGTCCCTCGTGGTCCAGATGCCTTGCTCGTAGACATGTCAGAGGTTCATGTGTACGTGTGATATGTGAATCTGGAGTCAGACACGAATGTAAACCTGCTGCTTTAACCTTTCATCCTGCCGCTGCTGCAGGAAACCACATCAGCTGCTTCCTGACTGGTCCAACCTGAGTATTGTTTCCATGGCGATCACTCAGCCTCCTTTAGTCATGACTAAGCATCACAAGAGACGTGTGTGTGTGTGAGAGAGACAGTTTGTAAATCAGGAAAACAGCAGCAAACATATCTCTCTCTCTCTCTCTCTCTCTCTCTCTCTCTCTCTCTCTCTCTCTCTCTCTCTCTCTCTCTCTCACACACACACACACACACACACACACACACACACACACACACACGCACGCCTGATGCAGCATGTAGATGTGACGTGATAATGACTCAATTTATCACCGTTTACCATAAACATTGTGTGTGTGTGTGTGTGTGTGTGTGAACCAACGATCCACATGGGCGCATGCACTCTAAGTCACTGATTAGAGAAAGTCACACACATCCACTTACAGACTCACACTTACCAATACACACACCTGTCAAAGTCACTTCGGCATACACTCACACACAGTGAAACATGGAGACCAGGACAATTAAGAAGACTGATGTAGCGCAACAAATTCAATTATAGTTCATTGTATAATTACGTATTAGTAAATTAAAGGCAGGAAGGGATGGAGGAGATAGGAGGGAAGGAAGGATAGAAGGAGGGAAGGATGACTTAACGTTTTGAAGCCTCTCGTTTCTTCCATCTTGGAAGTAACCATATTGTGATTGTTTTTGTTTTCCCGCCGTAACGTCTCCAGCCAAAGTCAGAGGAATATGTTGCATCAGGGACGAGGCTTAAATGCTGAATAAACAGAAGAGCAGAGTTTTAATTAATCTCTCTCGATGGCTACGAGACAAACAGAAATCCAACAGAATTTTAACGAGAGTTGACAATGAAAATTTGTCCTAGTTTTCTTTTTGTTTCTCCCCTGTTCTCCCCGCTGTTCTTTCTTTCTTTGATTGGTTCGTTGGTTCTCTTTCTTTCTTAAGGTGTTTATCAAAAGCCATGTTTCTTTTTAAGCAACCTCTGCAAAATGGGGTAAAGAAGGAGCGAGGACAATGGCAATAGAGGAGGGTTTATTAAATGAATTGTCTTGATAGGAGGACAGGGCCGAGGAGGAATGGTTGAAGGCGATGGAACGAAGAAGAAAGGAGGATAGAGGATGAGCTCAGGTTTTTCTGTATGACTCACAAACATGTCAAAGGGAAGACGTGTTTAAGAGCGAGGGAGAGGAGACGAGGTGGATAGGAGTCAGGAGGTGAAGAGGACGGCAGGACAGATGAGGGATGGAGGGAGCAGATGACAGTGGAGATGAATGTGAAGACGGAGAAAGGTGGAGGAGGAGAGGTGAGGGATGCTGTGGTGGGAGCGGATAACAGATGGCTGGGAGAGGTGACGTGAAGGATGGCAGGAAACTAGAGACGGAGAAGAGTTTGAATTAAGGCACGGGAATCAAAGGAAGGATGAATGAGTCGAAAACAGAAGAGGAGAGAGAGAGAAGTGGCTGTTAAGAACTGGAGGAAGGAGAGATGACAAAGAATGGTACAAGAGACGGAGAGAAGAAGGGAAATGAACAAAAAGTGGGATTAGAAGAGAAAGGGGGGATGAGGGATTAGAGGCAGAGGAAGACGGAGGGAGATGTTCCCCCAGGATTTAAGGTAGCGTCGGGGTTGAGATATTTTCAGTTCAGCTGGCGGTCTCGTCTCCCGAACAGCCGAATGCCTTTTGGATCTATATTTAGAGCGTTACACAACAAAACATTGCATCATCTGCCAGCATAGTTTTATTCGCCAGATTTTTCACTCGTCCCATTTTCTTCCTCCTCTGCCTCCTTCCAGACTCACAGGTTGTAAAGTGAAAGTTTGTAATTATCCCGCCGTGTGAAACGAGGGGTGGAATGAGGAGAGAAGCCGTTTGCAGCCTCTGGAGGAGTCGTCTAGGTTTCATTTTCCACCCTGATGTTCACGCTGTTGTGTTTTGTTTCTGTCCTGCCGTCAGGAGCCTTGTGGGGCTTTAATCAAACCTGCACAGTTCCTCCAGTGAGTTCTATTCATACAGCCTCAAACCCGTGAATCAGAACGGCGCCATGAGAGATTCTACAAACGGTAGATCATGTGACTCTTTCTGCCCTCAGAGGCCAACCAAGAAAAATATGATGAAGACAAAGTGAAAGGAGGCTGAAGAGGAGCAGCAGGGGAGGGAATCGTCCTCCAGGACAAACCACAAACCTTAAAGAGAGATGGATGATGCATCTTCACTTCCTCCCGTTTAATGAAATATCCTGGACACGGGCGCTGCCATCTTTCACTTTTAACATCATCTTTAGCCAGAGTTTGCGCAGAAGGGATTGTGGTGTGGTTTAGTTTAGAGGCGGGGTTAATCATCTATACAGCCACCAGGGGGCTCCACTTTTGGCTGACTGTCATATTAATGTATGCAGGTAAAAAAAAAAAAAAGACCTCTCCATAATTGTGAGCCAAAGCTTTGGGTTGTCTGGCTCCCTCTCCTGCTCTCACTCCTGCTCTCACTCCTGCTCTCACTCCTGCTCTCTCTCCTGCTCGGCAGCGTGTTAACAATCTGACGTTTGGTTTTTTTCGTTGTTGAATCCGGTCTAAACTGTGACTTCTGGTGACGCCCCGGCCCCTTAAACCCTCCGTCAGCTGGAGGAAAACCCCTGCAGTCTGTGCTCCAAAATCCTGCTCCATCCTCCATCAAAGCCGCCGCTCTGCCGCCTGCGGAGGAGATTCACGCTCCTCGGGTTTGAATTTCAGTGTGGGAAGTTGTTTGGGGACTAATTAAGATTCCAATTAAGATCCCCCTCTGCCCTGGCTTTGCCCTTCTCCATCAAAGCAGCAGCAGCAGAGTCCTCGAACGCAACGCGGCAGAGCAGGTTTTGTCTTCTCGGGTTATCGCTTGTGAACATGAAGCGAGGTCGCTCATTAAGATTCACCTCTGCCTCCTCTGTTACTTGTCCTTTCTCTGTTCCCGCTCCTTCTCTCCTCCATTTTACCCCAATTGTCTCCTCTGCTTCAAAGTGAGATTTCCTCTCCCTCTAATCTCACTACATATCTTTCCACTTCCCCTTTTTTGCTTTGCAGGAACAAACGAAAAGCCTGAATGCTCCTCGTGTTGCAATACAATGTCTGTTTGTTCGAACAGTGACGATCATGAAACTTGAGTAAAGTGTGTAAATGTTGTGCATAAACCTGAGAACAGTGTAGAGGATAGCACATTAGCATAATCAGAGCCCCGATAATCCAATATGAGGCTGTTTCCTGCCTCTTATGTCAGGAAGTGTTCTTTCATGAAAAACTAATCAAAGACCCAAAATAACCACTTTAAGTGTTCGGAGCTTGAAGTCCTGATTTCAGAGATGCAGATAGGAAATGTTCATCAGCTGTGGCTTTAAGACACAGACTCAAGCTGCACTGTCAACGCTAACACTGACACTAAGAAGAAAATGGCAAACAATGACAGCATATGGATGAAAAATGTACAAATGGTTCTTGCATGAGGCCCAAAGTTTCGAGTCTCGTCACCGAAAAGGAATCGAATAAGTCTTGAGCGTGTACCAATTGCTCTGCTCGACTCAGTGGATGAATTTTCCCTCCTCCTCCTCCTCTCTGTCGCCCTGTAGACTACGACTGTCCTTTTTAAATTCCCTTCTTCTTCCAATTGCTCTCATTAGAAAGAGAATCCATTCTACCTCTGGCCTCAGGCTGAATTTGTCATTTCATTATGTCTCACATTATGAGTCTGCTGTCACTGCACCGGAGATGGAAACTGACACTGTCCTCGCTCAGAGACGGGGTAAAGACCACGTCTGCCCCGGGATCAATATGCGATGTTAGCTCTACACGATGGTGTGTACATTTTGAAAAAGGTAAAAAATATGAACTTAAAATGTGCAAGTGTAATTCGGGCTCTTAAAATGCAGAGTGAGTGATGTGTTGCCTTAGACGAGCTGTGATTGTGCAGCTCTGGAGCGAGAATATACAGGATCTCTGCTCCATGTTAGAGGCAGAACATTGTCTAAAAAGTGGCAGCAGCGTGTTGTTAGTTTGCAGTTTGATAACTCCATTTTGTTTCAGCTTTACAAACTTTACTTTGGCACCATGCAGCGGGTAAAGGCTGCTTTTGGAAGTCGAGCCATCACCAGCATGTTGTGTTTTTTAAATCTGCTGTGTGGACGCTGTGTGGACGCTGTGTGGACGCTGTGTGGACGCTGTGTTCTCCCTGACGTACCTGAGCTTCCCTCTCTGTTCTGCTGCTTCTCTCGGTGTGAAAAGCTCCTAATTCACTAAATTATTAAGGTGAACGTCTCTGTGCTCCCGCAGCCTCACTGAGCCGGGTCTGAATTCCCAGGTGCTGTTTACCTGATTGCAGTTCGGCCACTCTGTCATTACCACTGACATTCACTTCTACGTCTGTTTTGGGTCAACATATTTAATACATTAGCTTTTATCTCGAGGGTTTATCCACCGAGCATTTATCTCGAATGGTCCATTAAAAGTATATTAACAATGCATTACAGTTCAATGAAATATGATGCATTAGTATTCAATACTATACAATATGACACGTTATGTAACAATATTCAATGCATTATGATTTAATACCTTACAATACGATATGACACTATGAAAGTAAAAGTGATGTTACAAAACAAAATGATGCTTTATAATATAATACGTTAAAAGATGTGACAATATGATACACGAGAAAATGAAATTAAAATACGATACCTTACAGTATCATATGTTAGGGTATCAAGCGTAAAAATAATAATTTTATTTTACTTATACAATATATTATGTCACAATATGATATGTATCTTATAATATACAAAAACGTAAGTTCCTAAAAACTGCAGCCTCCGGTACGGCAGGGACATAAAATTGGTTTCGGCTGCAGCGACTCTTCCTGCCTCCATATAACCTTCATGACGACTGCACCCGATGAACAAGCTTAGATTAAATATACACGAGATCACGTTATCAAACACGTGTAGTTCCGATTTATCATTTTAATAAAGCTCTTTACTGTATTTTGCTGTGGGCGTGTTTGCCTCCCTTCTCTCTTTTATGCAAACTCATCTCTTTACAGAAGAAACGGCCAAGATGGAGGGAGGGGCGGGCTGAAAGCAGGCCGTCCTCCCGGGATGGAGGGAGAGCGGGAGTGGGGGGGGAAGGGGGGAGGAGAGGGGAAGTGGTTGTGAGGAGAATGCGAGAGCAAGAGAATGACTCAAGGAGCCAGAGAGACGAAAGAGTGTGAGGAGACGAAATCACAGAAAATGGGATAAAAACAACTCGAGGAGAGAAGCCCAAAAAAGAGAGAGCGAAGAGTGAGTGATACTGAGGTTGAAAGTGGGAGTGAAAGATGGAGTTTGATGAGCTACAGGAAAGATGGAAGGAGACAGCCGGAGAAAAACTGCGAGAGGGAGTGAGAGAGAGTGAGATGAACGGCCGAGGTAACGAAACGGGAACGTCACTGGGATGAATGAAGGGAAGAGAGAGAGGGTGTCACAGCAGAAAAGATGGAGGAGGAGTGAGGATGAGAGACAGGTTGTTTTTATTGAAAGCGACAGAGGAGATAAAAAGGAAGAGGGGTTAATAGATGGAGGGATGACGGACGACAGCAGACAAACAAAGTACAGAACTCTAACCCAAAAGTGAAAACAAGTTATCTGCATCGCCCCCTGGTGGCTGGTTGCTGAATAGGTTATAAAACCCAGCCTCCTCTTTGTTCAAAGTAGTCAAAGCGTCGGCCCTTATCTCCGAAAGCTCTGGAATCTCCTCATCTTTCCGAGTTGACGTCTTCGTCTTCTCCGTGTACGGCTCCTCTTCTTCATCCTGAGATGTTTGTATTCTTCCAGACATTTTCCTCCTTAAACTTGAAACGTGAACAGTCATCATCTGGAATGTTTCCATCGTCCAAGTCACCGATATTTACTCTGAGTTCTGGAACCCCTGAGAGGTTTCACCTGAGGAGGCCAGTTCTGTGGTTATTGATTACTGCAGCAGCTGCTGGTGACAGGGACGGAGTGAGAGGAGGGAAGAGAGGGGGAGAAGAGTGAGGGAGAGGGGTGACGAGAGTGTGAAGGGTGAGAGAGAGAGAGAGAGAGAGACCCACATATAGTAAAACACTTGGCTCCTGACTCCTGCTCGCAGCACTTTCTCTCATTAGAGCTCGGTGACGGGGAAACTTTCTGCTTATCTCACAGTTTTCCGCCGCTCTACACTTTATAAAGTGTCTGCTGCTGAAACATGTGATTCATTAAACGGAGGATTAACATCTTCCTGCTGTAAATGAAGTTCTGCAGCTAATGATTATTATTATCTTATTATCAGATCGTCAGTTCGGTCTCTCCTCGAGGATAAAACATTACAAAATGGTAAAAAAGAAATGTGACGCCTTTGCACCATTCTCATTAAATCAATCAGTGAATACAAAGAAAGATCCGTTTGGAATCAACAATAAAAGCACGAGACAACAAATCAGACTAATTTCTTCCAGTTTCACGCCCACTTGCGACATTTTCCTTTCTGTTTTCTCACATGGACTCACTTTGACGTTTTCCAGACACTTTACCAGGGGGCTGCAGGATAAGTTCCAGAAAAATGTCCAGAGCAACTGCCTCAGACATTTGTGTTGTCACATCCAGAACCTCCGGAACATTTCAGGAACATGTCGGGACTTTAGTTCATGTCTGAAAACAGCTTCAGGTGCAAATGACCTTCTGCAATGTGTGATTTATTTATTTAGTAGGATTCAGTGTGATGATGTCGTTCTGATACTCTCGACAGTCACTGTGAACAACCACCGACGTTTGAAAAATGCAGGAGGAGAGAGAGAGAGAGAGACAGATGTGGAGAGAGCAACCTCGACTGCAGCCGAGAGGAAAACAAGTGTGGAAGAGGAGGCAATGAGCTGGAAAGAGAGCGGGAAGATGAGAATTATGAGGAGGAGCAAGTTCAAGAGGGAGTTAATTTTTAGTTTCAGGGAATAGACACAAGAGACAGAAACTAGAGCAGAAAATCTCAAACATGCAGGAAGTGAAAGACGAGGACGTCGAGGCCGGAGAGAGATTTCTGAGGAGGAGAGATAAGAAGGAGGAGAGGAGCGTGTGAGTGACGGATATGTTTACTAAATGCAGGTGGAAGAGGAGCGATGAGGGTAGATCGGGAGCGTTCAACAGTGAACAGGCTGCAGGGAAATGAAGGATTGATGTGGAAAAAAATGAGCTGTAGAGAAATGTAAGGTGAAGGAAGAGAAAGTCCCGGCTGCTGGGGAACCTGGTGAGAGGGAGCGATGGGGTGAGATAGGAGCCAGGCAGGGAGTTTATCTGCATTGCTGTAGCCACAGTCAGTGGAGCATTGTAAAGCCGTCAGCATAAATTCTCCCTCACTATGCGGATTCTAAAATACATCTGCATTCCAGCAACACGCCAGCGCAGGATTAATCTCATCCACGTAATTTAATCTCGTCCACGTAATTTAGGCATCAACAGACCCTCGGCTGTGAGCTGATGCCCATCCCTTCCACTTCTGTGAGCAGTCCAGTGCAGGACGAGTCCATGGTTTCTATCCTGAGATTAGAAGAGTTAAAAAAAGAAAAAGGAAAGAAGGGGAGACTAAATTATCAGCAGGAAAGAAACAAAGCAATTTTTTTATTTGCTGAAACCTGCAGGATTTGTTTTTAACGGCATCAATTTATTTGACCTTAATGTTCAATAAACAAGTGTTTCTCTGCTGCCGCGTCAGCAGCTCGTTGAAAACAATGCACTTAAAAAGAAGCTCTGCAAGAAATCACAAATCTGCACCAGGACTCCTTCAGCCCTTGTTTGGTTCAGAGCTTCTCACTTCTCAGTTTAGTCAGAAGCTGAATGTTCTGCAGCGTGGCCACTCGGGTTCAGCCGTTATCCCTGCGGAGAGAGGACGGAGGGCTGTCGTGGTCAGAACTGAGAGGTTTGATGTGTGACGCTCCAGTGAAGCTGTTGTCGTGTAAATCACAGGTTGTAAGAAGGAATAACGGAGACGTCTTGGCCGTCAGAGACTCTGTTCATCAACAGCTGACAGACACATGAACGCCTCCACTGCCACGAATCGTCAAGTGAACTGAAAATACCCACTGAACTGCCACAGGCTGTTTCCACGGCGCCCGGAAGAAGAACCGTCATCAGAGGTTTGATTACAGTCGTTCCCAAAAACGTGTTTGACGTTCAACTTCCAGGCAACTTCCTTCAGCAATAATGAAGCTGATTAAACTCGATTAACCACGGAGGAAGAGACGGGAGGATAAACTGCGATCCCCGCCATCTTGTATGTGTCTGACCTTTCTGTAATGAGCTGCCATTTTCATTTAGCTGATTTATTTGCAAGCAAGTGGATTTACAGGCGGGGCGACCTCCGGTGACCTGCGACCAGACTGTAACTGAGAAAGATAAATTGATTAAGAGTTGTAGAGTGGGAACCAGTCATCAGGAGACATATGTTCCCCCCAATTCACATTATTCACGTCCTCCAAACAGAAACAAGAGGCTGCAGACTGTGTTTTTTAATTCTTCCTCTAAAAATATCTCTGTGCTCCATCAGCGCTTTTCCTCCCGACCAATTACAGCCGTGTTAAAAATGCAGATCGGTGTCTCGGCTGCAGTAACGGGTTCAGTTCCCGGTGTCAGACCGAGTCCTGACCCACATTTGAGACATTAGCATATCTGTCATCGGCAGTGAGATGGTGAACGTGATGCGAGAGCGGGCTGCTCACAAACACCTTGTCTTGGTGTTTAGGACGTTATCACCGTGACCTCATATAAGTTTATCCTTATCACTTCTACTCACTGAGTCGTAACTCTGCCTCTCTTTTCCTGTTTTCTCCTGACAGGCCAGATGAATCCCATGACACAGTTGTACTACAAGAAGGTGAGTCCCACACACACACACACACACACACACACACACACACACACACACACACACACACACACACACACACACACACACACACACACGGACAGACAGAGACACATCAGGTTTATCGCATGATCTTGCATGAATCCCACGCAGGCACAAACACAAAGTCTTAAGACACAGTGAGAAACGTGCGGCTCCATCTATCACTCCGTTGTTTTTCCCCGTCGCTGCGAGATGAACTCAGCCGTGAGCGTGTCACCGTCACCCTCCGACACTCCTCACTGTAACGTCATGGTTACTTCGCCGCCATGATTCATGTTCTCAGGTGCGACCGGTGCGTCTCACGGCTCGGAGGCGATGACGGATGGTGGCGCCTCGGCCTTTTGATGGGTTTATAAAATATCCAGCGCTGCATGAAAAACGACACCTCCGCCTGTGAAGCCGACTGACTTACACTTTCTTCTTGCAAATAAACAGAGAAATATTTGCCTCATGACAGTGAGAGTAAAACATTTACAGTTTCGGGCCATTAGCTGCACAAAATGAGCATTTGAAAAGTTTGTTTAAACTGTTTTTAACAACTTGTCGTCTCAGACAAATTAACTGTGAACCCTGACCTCTGTGAAGGAGGAAACAGAAACTCAGCTCCTTCCTTCTCCTCTAACTGGGTCAGTGTTGATTCAGGAGACATGTAACCGGTGTCATGTTGTTGTTCTTTTTGATGTGCAGGCGACGTATTCGCCGTACCGCGACCGCATCCCCCTGCAGATCGTGCGGGCTGAGGTGGAGCTGTCTACAGAGGAGAGGGCGTACCTCACTGCTGTGGAGAAAGGTACAAACACACACGTGTCTCTTTATCTTTATCTCCATCACTTCTTTCCACTCCTTCGTTTTCCCTGATGCCTTCAACCTGTTAAACGATGCTGAGACGACCGGACGCTGCTGAAGCATCACGACCGAATGTCAAATGAAATGTCAACACCAGGTGTAACCATAGCAACAGTGATGTCTGCTTTTTGTGACACTAAAGAACATAAACACACATACATGGTCCTGCTGTGAGTCATGATGATGTCATTGTTGTGGAAGTTTTCTGGAATCTGCTGAATCTGCCTCTCTCTCCAGGCGACTATGCGGGTGTCAAACACGCCCTCCGGGAGGCGGAGGTCTACTACAACATGGACGTGAACTGTCTGGACCCGCTGGGCCGCAGCGCGCTCCTCATCGCCATCGAGAACGAGAACCTGGAGATCATGGAGCTGCTGCTCGACCACGGCATCCACACGGGCGACGCGCTGCTCTACGCCATCAGGAAGGAGGTGGTGGGCGCCGTGGAGTTGCTGCTGTCGCACAGGAGGCCCAGCGGCGAGAAACAGGTGTGTGTGTGTGTGTGTGTGTGTGTGTGTGTGTGTGTGTGTGTGTGTGTGTGTGTGTGTGTGTGTGTGTGTGCGCGTGTGTGTGTGTGTGTGTGTGGACGTCTGTGTTTAAACAAATGAGAGAGAGAAATGGATTCATAGACGTATGTTAATTTGTGGCATTCACTCGCATTAATGCATGACCGTGTGTGTGTACTTTCCATATTTTTGTGTGTTTGTGTGTGTGGGGGGGGGGGGTAATGAGCAGCACATTTATTCATTGTGATTCTGCTGAGGAGGGAAATTAAACAGCTTGTTTTATAGACAAACTGTGAAACAGGATTTAGAGACAGACAGTGTGTGTGTGTGTGTGTGTGTGTGTGTGACAGAGAGAGAGAGGAAAAACATGTTGCACAGTTCAGTTAAATTGAAGTTGTTGAAGATGCTCGAGGAGAGAGAGAGAGAGAGAGAGAGAGAGAGAGAGAGAGAGAGAGAGAGAGAGAGAGAGAGAGAGAGAGAGAGAGAGAGACACACTCTGGACAAGAAAGGAGATCCGAGGAGAGAGAGGGGGGGGATTTGGAAGAAGGAGATATTTTTAAATGGAAGAAAATGAAAGAGAAACAGAGATGTCTTATTTTACATAAATGTTTGGACCGTCTGAGGCTGTGAGGTGCCACGCTGCCATGGCAACCAACCCTTGGACGAAGCGGAGGATTGTGGGAAGGTTTTTCTTGGTCTGCTCTCAGCTGGACGAGGACGGGAACAAATTTGTTCTCGCTGTGTTTCTGTTTTCTTTCACCTCCACGTTGAGAGAAAATCATTTATCCTTTTGTTTTCCAATGGGCGGGCGATGGAGCTGCAGGTCCTCCCGTGGATTTGTGCGCATCATTTTTATAATTAAAGACACAAAACACTTTTTTCTATCGTTTTCTTTCTCGTGCTGCCGTCTGTCCAAAAGAAATATAGAGCTTTCAAATCTCACTTCAGTCAACATTTACTTTAATCGCTGCATGAAAACGAGTCGAATCCAAACAGCACAGACGTCTGAGTGTCTGAAAGGTCAAGTGGAGAAAGCTTTTGTTGTGTTTGTATTATGTTCTCATCTTGATGGAGATATTTTGTGAATTGAAGTCATGTGGACGGAGCTTTGTTTTCAAAATGGAGGGGGGACGTATCCGCAGTAGTGTTAAAAAAACACCTCAGGGTCGTGTACAAAAGTAAAACTTAACGTTTTTTGTCCAGAGCCTTTGAAAACCAAGAGAGGGAGAGTTTGTTTGAACGAGGGAGGGAGATAAGCAGAGAGAGAGAGAGAGAGAGAGATGTTGTCAGTAGTAGGTCATGAGAAGAAGAGGTGATGGAGGGAGGAAGAGTAACGTTGAGAGAGTGAGAGATATGCAGATGAGGACGTGTTCCGCAGACTCTTCTTCTTTTGATGTGTGAAGTGTGTGAAAAAAGGATTTAAGTGTGTGTGTGTGTGTGTGTGTACTTTCATCAGTGTGTCTGTGAATGTGAATTTATGAAACGTGTGTGTTTCTGTACAGTGACAAGTCATTTTTGAATTCTATCTACCTGCGTTTGTTTGTTTGTTTGTTTGTTTCCTTATGACGAGACGTTAGCGTTGGTGCCTTCTAGTGTAATTTGAATTTTCTGTGTTTTCATTTGTTACTTGTTGTTTTTAATGAACAAGAAGTGCTACAGCTGAAACTGTATTGATTATTATTGAAAACCTTTATTGATTCGGACTCTCAGGAAATGCTGGCGACCCAAAAAAACAAATCATGGGTTTCCTCTTTTCGCATGAAAAATCCCCAGAATGAAAACAAATTCAACTCAAACTACTGTAAATAGATCATGTTTCTCTGTATTTGTTTAGATGTACGTGTGTGTGTGTGTGTGTGTGTGTGTGTGTGTGTGTGTGTGTGTGTGTGTGTGTGTGTGTGTGTGTGTGTGTGTGTGTGTGTGTCTGTCTTTAATCATTGGGTGATTCATTGGTGAGTTTGTAACAGATGTTTTCACACCCCTTATCTCTCCTGCAAAAAATAAGAGAGACCAGATGAAAAAGGCTTTGGCAGGGAAGGGAGGGAGAGAGGGAGGTGGAAGAGAGACATGACGAAGAGAGGATGAAAGACGGGGGTAGAGGAGCTGGGGAGGTGAAGGAGGAGATGAAGGAGGAGGTGAAGGAGGAGATAGCGGCGGAGAGAAGATGAGATGAGGAGGATGAGGAGAAGCACTCGGCTTCATCCTCCCTCTGAGAGATGAAAGAGAGTCCACACGTGTTTGCTCCACTCCTCCCTCCTCCTCCTCCCTCGTTCACTCCTCTTCCTCAAGTCTGCTTCTTCTGATGTCTGGCAATCGAGTGTACATGCATGTGTGTGTTTAATTGCTTTACATACTAAAGGACTAGTGTATCTTCCTTCCACATGACGGACCCTGGTTTTTACCTGTTCAGTGAGATATATCATGAGTCTTGCAGCAGATAAATAAAGCTCTGCAGCAGTAAACGTGTTTTCCAGTTTTATTGTGCTTATTTAATTTGTTTGTGACTCAAGTGAGTTTAATTTGATTCATCCTGCTGCTAATTTGTCTTGTGCTTTGAGTTCTTCCTGTTTCCTATCAGTTGTTTTACTGCCGCACTAATGAGGAGGTTTCACAAACAATATTAAACTGAGATTTTATGATTAGATACAAGAATCCATCAGTGTCATCTATGTGTCACATTAATGGGGGAGCTTTATTCCTCTTCCTTGTTCTTCTCCAGGTTCCCTCGCTGATGATGGACAGCCAGTTTTCAGAGTTCACCCCCGACATTACTCCCATCATGCTCGCTGCTCACACCAACAACTACGAGATCATCAAGCTGCTCGTCCAGCGGAAGGTGATGACGCTGAGATACAGAAGTTACTGTGTACACCTCAATCTGTGGGAGCTAATATCGATATATCATCTGAAAGCATATTACTTAATTAGCAACAGAACATAGACATAGAATCAAATAAATCATATTGAATAATTAAACTATTTAGATAGAATAACTGAATATTAAATAAATAAATCAAACGGATATGTCATTGATTAGTTATCGGCTGTGATGATGTATTGTTCTGTTTCTTTGTGTAGGTCACTATTCCCAGACCTCACCAGATACGATGTGACTGTGTCGAGTGCGTCTCCAGTTCAGAGGTGAGTCATAATTACTCTTCATCGTTTATTTTCAGCAGCTTCTCTTCTCGTCACACTGAGGACACGGGATATTTTTTAAATCTAATTATAGTTGAAATAATCTAATCTATTATTTGTTATTCTATAGATTAAACTGCAAATCTATGAACTTGGAAGATACCGTTTATTGTCCTCTCATTTATCTGTGCGTCCTCCTGTAGGTTGACAGTCTTCGGCATTCACGGTCTCGACTCAACATCTACAAGGCTCTGGCCTCCCCCTCCCTCATCGCGTTGTCCAGTGAAGATCCCATCCTCACTGCCTTCAGACTGGGCTGGGAACTCAAAGAGCTCAGCAAGGTACAGAGGTGCAGGAGGCTCAGGATTTCTGCCGGTTGTCAATTTCCTAGATATACAGATTTCCCTCAAATTAAATGAGACGCCCACTTTGTCCCAGCTGGTCGACTGCAGGAGGCTCCAGAGAATCTTCAGTCCTCCTCGATTCTCCAAACACCCAAGTGGACTTTACTGGAGGGATGTCTCATCCTAAACCTGATGGGCTGTTAAGTCCTCTGTGGATTTAACATTCGTTTATGTGCTACTGATTTTCCTCTAGGGCTTTCTTTACTGGTGCTATTATTAGGAACTGTGCACCACGGATTTGCTGTGTACTTTTTGCTTTTAACCAGCAGTTCTCCAGAGCGGGAGAGAGGAGGCCATTCAACCATACAAATCTGAGGCTAAGAACTCTGACCTATCACATCTTCCTGCTCTCAGGTGGAGAATGAGTTTCGTCAGGAGTACGAGGAGCTCTCCCAGCAGTGCAAACGATTCGCCAAAGACCTCCTGGACCAGGCCAGGAGCTCGAGAGAACTTGAGACCATCCTGAACCACAGGGACAACGACCAGAGCGAGGAACTAGACCCCAGACAGTGCCACGACCTGGCCAAGCTCAAACTGGCCATCAAATATCACCAAAAAGAGGTAGGGACTCTCATAAGAGCAGACGTAAACAGTCAACCAGCTGAAACTACTGTGTTGTCTTCGGTAAATGAGAAAAATTCCATTTGAAAGCAACTTGTTTGTTCGCGTGACATCGGCGATGTTGTGTCTGTGCAGGAAAGTGTTGCTGAAACTGTGACTAGCAGCACATTTCAAACGTGTGCTTGTTTAAATCATTTATGAATGCGCAGCTTCACTGGCGTCAAGGACGGTTATCGATGATCCTGGTTGAAAACACGTTGGCATAGAGTGAAATTGCGACAACAGTCAAAAGCTGTTAGATTGTAGATATGTTAACAAGACCGTTGGCTACTTTTAGCACATTAGCTACATCACTGTTTGTGTTGGTTGGCATTTTAGATAACTGACGAGAACCTTCTGCCCTGAGTTCTATCAGTTAACACAGACACACACGATCCTGCTCTACAACATATCCTATTTGAGCAATTAGAGGGACTCGCTGTCCTCGTGGGACTTGTGACAGGAGAGTGAGAGCGAGAGGACGAACGCAAGAGAAACAGACGGAGTGAAAGCAGAGGGAGGGTGAGTGAGAGGGTAAGATATGTGGAGAAGAAGGGAGGATGAACGGGACAGGAAGGAGAAGAATGGAACTGAGTGAGACGATGAGCTGGAACAAGTGTGAGGGGATACAAAAAGCGAACGTGAAAGAGATTTAATGGGACAGAAAGACACAAATGCAGGGATGGAGGGATGGAGGGAGCGCATGAGCGAGAAAGAGATGGCGATTTGATGGGATGGAGTTAGAGAAGTGAACAGAGTTAGAAAACCCTCAAGGCGATCTCCGTCTCTCGCCGTCCGTCCGCCTGTCTGTTCATTGCTGTCTCCAGCCTTCAGAGACAGAGGGATACTGCCAGGCGAATGAAAACGGGAGTGAAAGGGCAGAGCGGAGCGATGACGGCAGCCAGAGGTGGATATGTAGATGGGTGGGGGGGAGACATAAGTGCCGGGAGTTGAAGTGCTTTCAGTCTCTTGAGTACGAGAGGTGACGGAGGTAAAGATCTGAAGAGAGTCGATAGGTGGAGGAAGTGCCAGACGGAGCGGTGACATGTTTTCCTAAACCAAGAATTTGCAGCAAGTTTGTATTTTAGCTGGGTGCGATTTTTAAAAATATGTCATCCTCATCACATCCTGAGTTCACTTGTTATTCTCAAACAGCCGTTTAGGAAACTTTTTTAATAAATTTAAATCAAAAACATTTGGTTCTTGAACCTTGAATCAAGGAATATAAACATATTTGTATTTTTCTTTCTTTTTAAATTTTTTTAAATATAAGAATGTTAAAAACAGCCATTTCATGTATGTTGTGTACAATGTTATGTTATGATGTGCTGGTTGGGGGGGGGGGGGGGGGGGAAGGGAGTGTTGACACAGGGGAAGATCTAAGAGGATCCTGAGTAAAAAGGAAGGAAGGTCAGAACGAGAGAAGGATGAATGGAGCAGTGCCTTGTTGTCTGGAGGGACTTTGAGGTCAATGGGAGAACTGCTTACTTGCCCTTGTGTAGCAGTGACAGCGCAGACGATTAAAGACACACGAGGAGATGACTGTACACATTAGCATATAAATTGACTTTATATTTTAACTTTGCACTAAAAGCTTTAGATAAATCGTTCATTTTGCAGCTTCAACACTTTTGTCTTATTGACCAGGGACATTTTCTGATGCTGCTCACGTGTGGTGAACAGGGAACGAAGTTTAAGTCCATTGTATTTATCTGTTTGTGTGTGTCTGTGTGTGTAAATATATTATGTACACAAACACTGTATAGTAGAGCCTTATAAATATGGATTATGGAGTAAAACATTTCCAATACCGATATATCAGCCAATATATATACATATAAAATTGGCGATGGTTCCTAAGATGTCTTCACCAGCAAATATCAGGCATTGTTGCTTAAATGTAAAAATAATTTATTACAGCCTCTTTAAATGGAGGCTTGAGCTGCAGGTTCTCCTGTAAGTCTCCTATCATATATTTCCAGGTTGTCGTCTGCACAGTTGTACATCGTAAAGATTTTCTTGGATGAAAAGTTTGCAGAAACAGGATTTTTAGAGTTTCCATCTCTTCCTTGATCCAAATAAACTCCTGGGATGGTTTTATTATTATTCCACGGCTCGGTCACAAGTTCAAGTTTTCCTCACTGTACCGCGCCGCAGATAGTAATACACTAATTAAATATCCGTCATGCTTCCTCGCCATATGACTCATGGATACTCGGAGGAACCCGCACAACTGTCTGCTTCTCTGGCGTCTGCACTGGAGACGGCTGCCATCCACTACACCTTGCTGGGAGGTATAATTGGCTGCAGCTCCGGCAGAGTAGTCCTTTGAGCGTGACTCGCTCGGAAAGTAGAAAGTCTGCGGTTTTCACAACATCCCGCGGTGCTGTGAAGACGGCGGAGGAACGAGACGTAGAGCGGGGGGGGGGGGGGGGGGGTGGTGGGAGAGGAAATAAGGGGTTGCAACGAGATGTGAGGAGCGAGAAGCAGCTGAGAAGCAGCTGAGAAGGAAGCAGGGAGGAAGAGAGAGATCTGCTGGCGGGTAATAAGACACTTTCAGATGGTTGAGGGGAGAGATATAAAGACAGGAGAGGGCAGGGAGGGTGAGCTTGAGAGGGAGAGATGAAGAGGAAGAGAGGTATAATAGAAGATATGGACAGAATGACTCTAAGTATCTACTGCAGAGATACTCCATGCTCTTACGCTGTAATGTGGAATTTACATGTTTCATGTTATCACTAATGTTCTGGTACAAAAGCTCTTAAATCATCTTGACATAAATCATAACAGCAACTTGTACTTTTACTCTGAAGACTGATTGACGAACAGGAAGTGATTCTGTTGCCATGACGGAGATCAGCTCCTCTGAATGTCTCAGTCCGTTATGGTGAAATGAAAAAAGGGTATAATTAAAAGGACCTGGCTGCGGTTTTGTCGTCCGAGTCTGCACGTGGTTAGAAAGAGGACGCAGACAGGAACCCCTGGACGCCATGACAACAACAGATGCTGGCAAACAAACAGATGCCACGTTAGCCTCTCCAGACACCTTTCATGTGTGTGTGTGTCTGTGTGTGTGTCTGTGTGTGTGTCTGTGTGTGTGTCTGTGTGTGGGAACATGCAGATGTTTATTTGTGGGCCGGGTTTGGTTTTTTGTCACGTTGTCTTGGGTTTGTGAAATGCTATCATGTCAAGTGTGTGTGTGTGTGTGTGTGCGTCTCAGGAGACCCTTGATGAACACTTACACAAGCCTTCCACAAACTGCAAACCTCTCTCCCTCACCTCTCTCACTCTGTCACATCCTCTCCCTTCACTCTCTCTCTCCCTCCTCTCCATCTCTCCGTCACTTAATATCACAGCCTCCTCTCCCTTTCGTGTTTTTCCTTCTCGCCACATTAATTCTCAATGTCTCTCGCTCTCTCTCTCTCTCACCCGTCTCTCACTCGTCTTCTTTCTTGGTTTTCCTCATTTGCTTGTTCGTTTCATTTTTTCCTCTCTTTCCTCTCTTTCCTCTCTTTTCTTCCTCCTCTGGTCTGTTTGTTTCTGGACGACCTCTCAGCTCCTCTTCTTTGTCATTGATTTGTCGTCTGGATGTGTGTTCTTTTTTTGTTTGTGTTGCCGTGTGTGTTCTGTATGATGGAGGTCGAGGTGTCTCACACACACACACACACACACACACACACACACACACACACACACACACACACACACACACACACATACACACACATTAGATAATACTTTGGGTGTGTGGTGAAGACTGTGTCGTCCTCGTCAGTGTTCTCCAATGAGATCAGTGCAAATTACTCTGATATCTCCGATACACTCTCCATGTTTCTGTGGGATCAATACACACTATCTGTCACACACACACACACACACACCCACACACACACACACACACACACACACACACACACACACACACACACACACACACACACACACACACACACACACACACACACACACACACACACACAGTCCAGCTCAGCATTCCACATGCTCCTTCATCATCTCCTCGTTCTTCTCTTCCCTCTCTCCATCTTTTCTTTTTAACCTTCTTTCTCCGTCTCCTGGGAAATCTGTTCATCCATTCAGCTTGTCCTTCTTCCTCTCGACCCTCCATCTTCTCATCACTTCCACTCCTCCTCTTCCTCCTCCCCCTCTTTTCTTCTTGTCCTCCCCATTCCCCTCTCCTCTTTTCTGGTCCCCTGTTATCTTGTCTCCTCATGTCTCATCACTTCATCCTCTGGTTGTTCTTTCCTCTTCCTCCTCTTTTGTCCTCTTCTGTGTTCTTGTCTCATCTTCTCTCGTTTGTTTCTCTCCTTCCTTGCCTCCTCTTTTCCTCTCCTTTCCTTCTTTCCTCTCTCTTTTTAACTTCTCCTCTCATTTCCTCTCTACTCCTCCTTCTGTCATTCTGCTCTTCTCTAGTTTCCTTTCGTCTTTTCTCCTCTTGTTTCCCTCCCCTATTTTCTTGTCTTCTTTTCACGTTTCCTCTCTCTCTCCTCCTTCTTTCCTTTCCTCTTTCAACATCTCTCCTTCTATCTTTTTCTTTCCTTGTCTCAGCTCCTTCCCTGTTTCCTCTCCCCTCCCCTCCCTTCCTTTCCTCTCATCTTGTTTTCTGTCATTTTTTTCCTGTCCTGTTCTCAAATTGTTCCTCTCTCCTCTCTCCTCTCTCCTCTCTCCTCTCTCCTCTCTCCTCTCTCCTCCCTCCTCCCTGTCGATGTTTCATGGTTATCGATCCGACCATCAACCTTTCCTGTGATAAACTGAACAGAAAGAGATGAAGCGAGAGAATAGGGGGACGGAGGAGGGGAGATAAAAGTGTGAGGAGTTACATAACACCGAGGTAACTTCAGGTTACCACTCAGTGGTTCTGACTTGAACACACACACACACACACACACACACACACACACACACACACACACACACGAGCCTCGGGTTACCCATCATGCCCAGGGCCTCTAAACCCTAAATAAACTCTCTGATTGGCTGTTTGACACACAGGAAGTAATGAACTGCGTGTAGCGCCCTGTCACAGAGGTAGTTCGCATGAATATATACAACTTAGAAATGAGTGAGCGCGTCGAAGGAGAGAAGCGGGAGAGGAACGAGTAAAGATGCGAGGAGGAGAGAATGAGGAGCAACAGAAGAGAAGGATAAATATTAAAAAGAGAGAAGTTGGTGGAAATAAAATGTGAAATTACACAAAGTAGAGAAGATTATATGAGACTGTGATGTTTCACTCATCTTAACCAAGTCATTTGTGCCAAACCCCTGTTATCTAGTTTTATTTATTTACCATGACATCACAGATCATATACTCTACATGTGAACTGTGATTAGAAGTTAAACATTAATTTAAACTTTATTTATTCAGCACTTTTAAAAACATGGTTGAAATAGGATTCAAACTTTTTAGGACTGAGGGAAATAAGATACAGAAATAAAACATTTAAAATGCTGCATTAAAAAAAAAAATGGGTAATGATTAGTTTTTAAAAAGGTGATTTAAAAGATTATATTCAGATTGACATTGATGGAAGGAATTAAATAATCATTTTATCTTATTCATGAAATATAATTGGAAACACTTAGTGTTGCTGTGACTCTCAACCCTAAAATGTCCATGGACACAGTGAATAGAGACGTGCTTTGTATTTGTTTGACGTCCAGTCAAACTAAAAACAGGCTCCTCTTCTGCTGCTCAGAGGAAAAACACTTTATTACCTTTTTTATTATGTTTCCACTCGGGTCGGTTTGAGTGTTTTATTTGTTTATTTGTCACCAGAATCGCACAAAAACTACTCGACTGAACTCGGTGGGACCAGAAGCTTTTTGTCACTTTCCTCAACAACATGAGAAATTTCACTTTTGCGAAGTTATTTGCTCTCGTGAGCGTCGTTCTAGTTCACAGACGATATCGTACGTCCGGCGTCCTGCTGCTCTACAGGCTCCGCCCCCCCTTGCCTGAACGCTCCACATATTCTCCTGCTGTTGTGAACGAGTCTGATTCACATGTGGAAGATTATATTTACGGATCCTTTAACACCGTTCCATCCACTTCAGGCCCCTTTTAATAATTAAAGCTGCCTTTAAAATGGGAATTCTGTCAACATGGATCATTAGTGTTTATTAGAGCTGAGGCAAAAGAGCAGCGACAAGATAAACACACACACACACACACACACACACACACACACACACACACACTCTAAGTAAGCGGCT
The DNA here is from genome assembly GCA_026259375.1 of Verasper variegatus. Taxonomy (NCBI): domain Eukaryota; kingdom Metazoa; phylum Chordata; class Actinopteri; order Pleuronectiformes; family Pleuronectidae; genus Verasper; species Verasper variegatus. The sequence goes on from CM048059.1 coordinate 12,234,975, forward strand.
CTAAGTGAAGTTTTATTGAGTGAAACTGAAAACTCCGGAGGGAATCCGCTGCCCTGGTTTTAAGTCTCAAACACACACATGCTGCAGTAACATCGCCCGAGGGTCTGATGGTGTAACGCTCAGCTGTATCAAAACCTGCGACAACCCCCCCCAGAGAGAGACAGAGACGGAGAGAGGTCAGGAATCATGAATCCTTCCATCCATCCATCATCTCTACTGCTTATCATCTGAGGGGCGTGGGGCGCTGGAGTCAATCCCAGCTGACGTTGGATAAGAGGCGGGATAGAGCCACGGGCAGGCCGTCTGTCCATCACAGGGCCGACGCACAGAGACAAACAACCATTCACACCTACTGGTTTACACGAGGAGAACATTTCAAACCCATAACCTTGTTGCTTCCTGCGCCACCTGCAACCAGACATGTTAAAGCAGTATCGTGTAAATATCACAAAACCCGAGGCTCGGATTAGAGCTGCCTTGTGCTCGCTTGGTCTCTCCCTCTTGTCCGTTGAGTTTTTACCGTCCACGCAGACAGAGTCATATCTTACAGTTGTACGTACATTCAATACAGTTGTGTATGTCCTTAAATCACATACATAAACATTATTCCCTCATGTTTTAAAGGTTAAACGTTCAGTAAATATATTTTATTTGTTAGAAGTGCAAACGTTAAAGTAAAGAACACAGCGCTCTCCACTTTCCTTGCTGTTGTGTTTATTTCTGTTCTTCAGGAAGTGCGTTTTTTCTTTGTTGCGGCCAAGTTGCTGGAGAGTCGGCTGAGCGCTTCGATTGGACGCATCAGAAGCTGAAACCCGTAGGAGAGAGAGAGAGAGCAGGAGGGATGAAAGAGGGATGAAGTGATAAAGACAGACGGATGGTTATGAGCTGACATGGCAGGTGGAGCGAACACATGAAGGAAAGGAAACCAGAACGAGGTGCAGAGGTGGAACAGAGGAAACCAGAACAGAAATAGAGTGAGCGAAAGAACGAGTGAGTCACATGCAGCGGGGAGGAGGACGGCATCGTTCCGTTTGCGCCGGTTTTTATTTCATGTAGAGCAAACTCAAGATGGAGAGAGAGACTGGGAATGAAAATGAACTAGAGAGAAGTGGAGTGGAGGTTGATTTTGAACTTTAAGGGTGAAGCACGGAAAAAACAAGAAAGTGAAAGGAAAAGTGGAGGATTTAGAGGGACACACAATTTGTGCGACATTTTGATAAATGACAGCAATCAGCGGCAGGTGAGAGGGAGAAAGAGAGTGATATTAAAAGCGTGGGAGAAGATGGAGTTGTTTTTGAGGAGCAGCAGACAGGGAATGGGACGAATGGAGGGGAACTGACCCTTTAAGTTCCCTCTGATTGACGAGTGTGTCTCTGCATCTTTTTTACCTTTTTTAGTTTTGGTCTTTTACCTCAAACCTATTTTTACTCCACACATCGTCTCCTCGTTGGTTTCCCTTCTCTCCTCCCTCCTCCCGACCTTGTCCTCGGTTTCCTCTCGGTCCCGCAGCCCGTAAAAGTGACAGAAACAACATCACACTGACATTTATGGCTCGTTATTTACCTCCGTCTCCTCCTCTTCATCCTTCCTCAGTCCATCTCCTCAGCCGCAGATTGAAGGCGACGTGTGGACCGAAAAGCCTTCTCTCGTTATCGACGCCTAACCTCCGTTTAACCTACGATATAAACCCCTTGAAACTTTAATGTGTGTGCGTGAGAGAATGGGCTGCTCGTGTGTGTGTGTATGTGTGTCTTTCTACACACTGTGTGTTTCTGTTTTTGCGTCTGAATCATTTAAAGGTCTTTTTTTGTTGCTGTTGCGCCTGTGATACCTGCAGTCCGGCTGAATTATACATTACCACTCCACTCAATTATACATGTGGAGTGTGTGTGTTTGTATACCCAAGTGTGTCAGCATATTTGTGTGTGTGTGTGTGTGCGGTTCAATAATCTGCCGCAGCAGCTGATATATTGACCTTTATTCATGTTTTACTCACCGCGTCATGAATTATTGCTTTAATTAATCTATCAACACGTGTCCTCAATTAGAGGGTTACACACACACACACACACACACACACACACACACACACAGCACACAACGTTGTTATTCGTCTGATTAGTCAAACCTTGTACATAGAGGAGTCATTTAAAATACCTGTCCTGACCTGAACCATAGACTGTAAATAAAGATGGACGACTGTGACAGCCCCCAGAAGTGTGATGATCGCCCCCTGGTGGCTGGCTGCAGGATAGGTCATAACCCCTCCCTCCTCCATGTTAGCAGATGGTACAAGGACCAAAAAGAGACGTTTCAAACTCAATACTGCAACATGCAACTACATTTAAGAAGATAATGTTCCTGTGTGTCTGTGGAAAGTGTTTGGAGAAGCTCCTCTCAATGTTTAAACACGACGCAAAAGACAGACGTAAGCCTGACGAGTCGAGGCAGAGCAGCGACTCAAATACAGTCTGTGATAAACACACTGAAAAGACAGAGCAAAGCTTTTGATCCAAGATCCACAAAATACTGTCATATTTGTGGAAATGGAGATTTTCAAACTGCGTCTGTGGGATGAAGTGAAAGACGTTGAGGTTTTCTCCTCCTCCCAGCCTCGCTGTGTGTGTTGAGTGGAACCTGTAGAGTCTCTGAACACGCCGCTGCTCCCTGAAACCTGCTGCTGCAGCGGAAATGCAAATGTAATGTAAGAGCGTGTTCACGTGGCGGCTCCGCAGGCTGCTGCTCCATTCAGGAGGTTAACATGAGTCACCGCACGTCCACCGAGCCTCTGCACAAAGACTCTAATAACAGCGGCCTAATATCCTGGTCTGTGTCAGGAGACGGGATCGTCTGTCGGCTGCGTTAATTAGTGATTCAAGATACTTGTCTCCACGCCAGAGGCATCCTGGCTTCAGGTCGTCCATCTCTCCGTCCGTCAATAAATCAAGAACACCTTGAGGGAATTTCTTCAAATTTGGTATAAACATTCACTTGTACTCAAGGATGAACTGATTAGATTTCAGTGGTTCGGGTGTAATTACGTCAAGAAGGACATGATCTTTACAACGAGAGTTGAAGTGGCACAAGTGTCCACTTCGACTGTTCAGATTGATTGGATTAAGATGGTTAAAGGTCAAAGGTCAACGGTGGTCTCACAAAAACCTCTTGAACAGTGTGATCTCAAGTCTCCCTTTAGGGAATTTATTCAAATTTCGAACAGTTGCCACTTCAAAGATGAACTGATTAGATTTCAGAGGTCAAAGGTCACGGTGCACTCAATATTGTGAAGGCGACGCCTGCAGGGACTGAGACTGAAACTGCCCTGGCTGGTGGAGCCAGATAACCACAGGCCAGTAAATCTAGATTCTGTGTTTGTCCCTATCGCCTGAAGTTGTACAGCAGCAGTGTGACTGAAGTTATGAGCAGCACTTATTTAACGTGAGCGAGCAAATCTCTTCCCGTCAGTTCTCTCTGATTCACGGCTGTGTTTAGTGACGATTTACGTTTCTATTGACCGTTTACTAGTGAAGCTGTGTTTCTCACTTAGAAACTGTCGGAGCCTGGTTATACAACTGTCCAGAGGCGTCACCAAGATGGCCGCTGAGTGGCGAGAATAGCCTGTTATAGTGACACTATAAAACGTTTTCTTCGAAGTGTCTGAGACCTCGATTTGTCCCCCGTCTCGTTACAGTAACGTTCAGACAGGAGGATGACATCACTCGTCACAGAGGTCAGCTGACCTTGCTCACCGCCCACTCCGTCCTCATTCACGTAACACAGAGGCCCGTTCAACTGCCTGGATACAAACCATATATTAATCCTGCTGCTCCGCTGACCACTGGCGATGAAACGCCTCCACCCACCAGCTGCAGCTTCCACTGCGTGTTACACAACTCCAGCTGATTCATGGGTTGTAGATTAAAATGGTCACTTTGATGAAACCTGTGCAAAGATGTTGCACAATGTTCCAAATGAAGAAACCCTCTGTTCCCTCCGGTGGTTTGGTTTTCATCTTCTCCGTTGTCATCTGGCTCTCTGATTGGTCGGGGCGACGAACCTGGACCGGGACGTTTCACCGCCTGAGAAGGAGAGCGAGGAAGCAGGTCGCTGGAGTTTAGTGGAACCCAGAGATCGAATCGCTCATTAGCATACTGCTGCCATAGCAACAAGAAACCAAACCGGAGCTGGGCGAGGGATTGAGAGAGATGGAGGAAAGAAAGGCAGGAAAAGACAGGAGCAGGGGGGGAAAGGAGAGTAGTGGATGACTTAAGAAAGAGGATGCGATGAAGGAGGAGGAAAATTACTAGAGCACAAAAAACAAGGAAGAGTTGAGGAGTAATAAGAAGGAAGGAAGAAAGGAGGAGGTGGAGGCAAGAACGAAAAGAATTGAGATGGTTCAGGTCTGAAGTACAGAAGAAAAGAAGATGGGATGAGATGAAACATGGAATTAGAGAAGAGGAGGAGGAGAGGAAGAGGAAGTGGTGATGTGTCTTCTTTTTTTTACCGTCAATTTTTTGTGGCAATCTTTTTGGAGAAAATACAAATGTGATCATCTGTGACATCATTATCAAACTGGTCGAGCTCGTGTACCGTTGGGCCTTGTTACCGTGGCGCCAAATGACGGCTTTGGTGCAAGATGGCAGCGTTTGTATCCAGGATATTTTTGCATTCATTTCTGGATAGTTTGCGTAGGTGGAAACATGTCGTCCATCTTTATTTACAGTCTGTGGTTAACATCCTCTAAATCAGGTGCAGGAGCCTGAACCTGCTCAGCACTGATGGGTGTTTTCCTTCTTCTCTTTATTCAAGAGCCTGGTCTTTTAGTTTGAGAGCAGAAGAAATGACCCTTAAGAATCCACGCTCGTGTTCAGACCATGTGACGCCTCAGAATCAGCTCCTGTCCGACTGAAACCAGCCAGGATCAATTACTTATGCATGAAATCAGCCCACGCTCCCGGTGAAATCTGGAAACCTGTCGCCGCCGCTGCCGCCAAATGTTCAGACTCACAGTGTCGTGAGTGATTGACAGGTGGAGTCGCCGTCCCGAGCAGTTTCTGGCAGTTTGCCTCTTTAAGCTTTTAGCTAAATGTTTGGTTGATGACGGCCGCGTGTCCTTGTGAAGGTGGGTGTGAAAAACTGAGCTGGTTGTTTACTCACCTCATTTATCATGATGAAAAATTCACACACACACACACTGGTGATAGATAACCTATAGTGTCTCTAAAGCCTTCTTAGAGTACGAGATGTAAAGGAAGTAAGGGAATAAGGAAGGATGGGGGGAAGGAAAGGAAAGAAACCTTGACGAGAGAGCAGGAGATTAAATGTTTCGTTAAATCGTAGAGAAAAGAAGAGGGATGGAGAATTTTAAACAAGGTTTATTTTTTAAAGTCATATATTTACACACAATCTTATATCCAAAAGGTCAAAGGTCAACACTGTGACATCGTAATGTTTCTGGCTGTTACTCGATACCGATGTGTCCTGCAACTTGATTGGTTGTCGGAGATTTACGCAAAAAAATGTTTTTCTCATCAGCAGCTTTAGACATGAAAACTTTATTTAATGATAAAGACGAGTGTTTACTGACTCTCTCTCTTCCTCTTCCTCCTCTTCTTCTTTTTCTTCTTCTCCTTCTCTCGTCAGTTCGTGGCTCAGCCGAACTGTCAGCAGCTTCTGGCCACGCTGTGGTACGACGGCTTCCCGGGCTGGAGGAGACGACACTGGGTGGTCAAACTGGTCACGTGCTTCATCATCGGACTCCTGTTTCCTGTCTTCTCACTGGTGAGGGGGAGGGAGGGACTTCAGGGCCCTGAAAAAACAAACAAGAAAATAAGGAATAAAGATTTTAAGAGTCAATAAGATGAAGGAAAGACAAAAAGGAGGGAGGAAGGAATGAAGGAAGCTCAAACTAAATTTGTTGCCAGGCAGTAATTAAGCCAAACTCTTTGTTTATTGGAGGAACTGTTGCTAGGAAACGACAACAGCACTTGACCTAAAAACCTAAGTGTGAGACCGAGGGAGTGAGGTTATTATTTAGGAGCAGAGACTGAAAAATAAAGAACACGTTCATGTTTGGCTTCTGTTCACAACCGAGGAGTTACTGCTCACGTTTATTTATTCGCCTGCTCTCATCCTGATTGGCTCAATAGGATCGACATTTATTTTACCTGCGCGTACGTCATCATGACATCACAGGCTGTGAGGAAGTAGACGAATATCAAAATATGACTTTAAGAGAGGAAGGAAGGAAGGAATGGTGGAGGTGTGTGTGAAGGAGGGAGGGAACAAGGAACCAAGGAAGGATAGAAGGAGTGTGTGTCTCTTTGTATGTGTGTATGTGTGAGAGTTTGCCGTGATGATGAGCACAACAGGTAAACAGCACCACAATAACAACAGACAGATGAAGCGACGCGGTGACGACTGACTGAACATGAACATCTTCTCTTCACTCGTCTATTTTTTCTTCCTGCTTCTCGGTGAAAGATCGTTGACGTGAAAGACGCTGTCACAGTTTTATGTAGACAAAAAACACGTTATTATTCATTACAGGTTACATCATCTGACACGTCTGGGTGTGATATGATCCTCTTCTTCTTTGTTTTTCCTCTTTTGTTGAAGACGATGCTTCATCCTCCTTCATTATGTCTCATGCAGCTGCTTTTTAAAGGGAGGTTACTGCAGTTCATTCATGGAGGAATCAGTTCATCTTCATCACTCTCTCATCTCCTGTCACTTTCCCTTCCTCTCTTTCAATTTCAACCACATCGGCGACCCCCAGTGGTCGGAGGTGTTATGTTTTCAGGTTGTCCGTTGTTTTGTGAACATGATATCTAAAGAACGCCTCGAGGGAATTTCTTCCAATTGGGTGCAAACGTTCAAGTAAACTCAAGGATGCAATGATTCGATTTTGGTCAAGAGAATCCTTTCAAATTTGGACCAAACATTCGCTTGGATTCAAGGATGAACTGATTACAATTTGCTAGTTAAAGGTCAAGCCTCACAAAACCCTTTTTGATCTTGTGACCACACAGCATAAAGAAAATGTATGTCGACTCTCTTCTCCTCCTCCTCTTTCTCAGATCTACCTGTTGGCGCCGAAGAGCGCCCTGGGAAACTTCATCAAGAAGCCCTTCATCAAATTCATCTGCCACACAGCGTCCTACCTGACCTTCCTCTTCCTCCTGCTGCTCGCCTCGCAGCACATCGCCCGCACCAACCTCCACATGCAGGGACCCCCACCCACCATCGTGGAGTGGATGATTCTCCCCTGGGTGCTGGGTATGTAGCTGTTCACGCTTCATCCATTCTGAGAAGACTTTCACTTGAGCTTAATTGTATATTTTCTGCTTCAGTTGCGAAGAACTTTACTGGAGAAAAAAAAAGATAAACGAATCAGACCGCAGCTGCTGAAAACATCTGGATGTTTAGCCGAGCCTCATCTGTGACTTTGTCTTTCCACAGTCATCCAGCTGTGGTTTGCTTCTTCCAATGCTAACGTCCTCCAATTTGAACTAAAACAACGTTAC
>CM048059.1:12247500-12250000 GCA_026259375.1 Verasper variegatus
CAAAACGAGCGAGCAGGTCGCCGCAGTGACGGCTGACATGGTGCATTATGCAAACAGAGCGATCGCAGGCCTGTGGGCGACGCAGCCGTGCATCAACATTCATGAATTTACAATGCATGGATTATTTCCTCTCTGTGTGTGTGTGTGTGTGTGTGTGTGTGTGTGTGTGTGTGTGTGTGTGTGTGTGTGTGTGTGTGTGTGTGTGTGTGTGTGTGTGTGTGTGTGCGTGTGTGTGTGTGTGTGTGTGTGTGTGTCACTCTTATTCACATTTAATGTGTTTAATAATGAGTTATGATTTCACAGGAGCATTTCCTGTTTCCTGCTCAGGTGTCTCCTCCCCCCGCTTCTCGCTCATCTGTACTTCACACACTTATCACCGTTAATGTGTTAGATCGTTTAACACCACGCTGCCTGGTGTGTGTGTGTGTGTGTGTGTGTGTGTGTGTGTGTGTGTGTGTGTGTGTGTGTGTGTGTGTGTGTGTGTGTGTGTGTTCTCCTCACGCTGCCTTTTCGTTGCCTTCACACAAACGCTGTAAATAATCCTTCACCTCCTCTCACACTAGTTTCTTTCACGTACATTTCTCTCTCTCTCTCTCTCTCTCTCTGAGAGAGGAGGAGAGAAAGAGATGAGATGAGAGGAGAAAAGAGCAGTGGAAACGATAGAGGAGGTGGGACAGCTAAAAAGGAAAGAGGGCATATGAGGAGATAAAAGATCAGAGACGAGTGTCGAGAGGAGAAGAGGAGGAGAAGAAGAATAAGAGACAACTGGATGAAGATGAGAATAATTAATTAACGAATAGAAGAGATAATTAAAGGTTAAAGAGAGAGAGAGAGATTGTTTAGTTTTCTTTGTCCAACTTCCTTTTTTTCGTCCTCCGCTTGTTCTTGTTTCATAACTCGGCTGCTTCATTCATCAACACCCCTCCTTCCATTCCTCCGTTCCTCATTCATCCCCTTGCACACGCTAACACACTCATAGAAACACACTTCATCTCCTCACACACACATGCAGTAAATTAAGACGTACACACACACACACACACACACACACACACACTGTGATAGAATAATTCCAGGAGCGTTGAATATTTCATGCGGCACAAATATAAAACCCTGCAGACAAAAACGTCTCTTCTCATTCGCCGCTGATTGTTGCTTCATCAAAAATTCAGTAACCGCCTCCGTAACCAGGACGAAACGCAGGACGGACGGATGGTGGAGGGACATAAACAGACGGACGACAGGCTACATCTGGACAAATCTATGTCCACACTAACCCGGGGCCAGAAAATGAAGCCAATGAGGAAGTGACTGAAACTTGTATTTTCTGTAATGACCAGCAGGGGGCGACTCCACAAAATGACTCTTCTTCTCACTTTATAACGTTATAACATTTTCCTGAGGAGTTTATGTCTCAATCTCTAGTTTCAAGTTTTCTTCAATACGGCTGACACTATACTGAAGTATTTTTAGAAATATCTGTGCAGCAGCTTCAGCTCGGGTCTGACGCCTCCTGAGGGGTTTTAAACTCCACGTCTATTTTTACCCAGAAGAATCTGAGCGTAGATATTTCATCCGTTCCACCTGACGCTCGCTGGACTGAAACCGTTTTCCCGTTTGCAGCTGATTCACTGGACGGAGTTCTGCCGAAGCTCTTATCTTCCACTCTGAGGAATTTTTTCAGGGAATCGTTTGATGCTGTTATTGTAACTGAAGTTCTGAGAGGAGAAGAACAAAATCAGCAGAGGACAGTTTGTTCTGTTCAGACGGGACAAGCGGGTTTGAACTGTTCACCTGCTTTTAAGCTCATTTCCTGTGTCTCATCCAGGTTGACTCTCAGTGAACATACGTCTCTACGGGCACTCGTCAGTTTTCAGTTTTCTATTTCGCTTCAATAACGTGTTTTTCTGATGGTTTTTGCAGAAGAGTTTTTCATCAAGATCCATTTGTTGCACTTGTCATTGATCCTAATAATTAGATTTATGTGATATAAACTGAAAATCCCTGTGAACTTCTCAATTATTAATTTCTTCAAACTCAGGTGTTATTGCCAGATTTCTGTATCTCTTTATTTCGAGTTTACGAATAAAGTTGTCTTCTTCCTGCGCTGTGTCTCCTCAGGTTGTTCGAGACGCTGCAGTCGCTCTTCTGGTCGATATTCGGCCTCTTGAACTTGTATGTCACCAACGTGAAAGCCCGGCACGAGTTCACCGAGTTCGTCGGGGCGACCATGTTCGGGACGTACAACGTGATCTCGCTGGTGGTTCTGCTCAACATGCTGATCGCCATGATGAACAACTCCTACCAGCTCATCGCCGTGAGTCGCCACTAAAGAAATCTCCCTACAGCCCCATGTTTGTTGGACTGTTTGTGAGTTGTCATATTGTGACCTGACCACAAACCCGCCCTTCCCCAGGACCACTGCTGACATCGAGTGGAAGTTTGCTCGCACCAAGCTGTGGATGAGCTACTTCGACGAGGGCGGAACGCTGCCGCCGCC
>CM048059.1:12255000-12292500 GCA_026259375.1 Verasper variegatus
CAAAAACACATTATTGTATTTACATATTCTCACATTGTTTCTGTCTCTCTCTCTTTCCAGGAGTTGAAACAAGACATCTCCAGTTTCCGCTACGAGGTCCTTGATCTCCTCGGCAACCGGCGTCCTCCCCGGCGACACTACTCTTCCTCCAGCGAGACCATGAGAGACGATGGCGCCATGGCGTCGGAGGATGACAGCGAATCGGGTGACGGCGGCGGAGGTGGTGGATTTGGAGGCCAGAGGTCAAAGGGCGTGACTTTCATGACCCCACTAGAGGATGAGGTGAGGCCGGCAGCCACGCTCTGCGTTTCGGCTCTGGTGCGCTCCATCTCCGGAATGACCCGGGTAGAAGGTGGGGCAGAGCGTGAGGAGGGGGAGCTGGAGGAGGGCATCGGATGGGGGGAAGAGGAGGAGGAAGAGGAGGGGATACCAAAGAGCAATGGGCTGAAGACGACCGTCATCCCTCCGTCCTCCACCACCTGTCCTCCCCTTGCCTTCGTCATCGTTCTCCTCGTCGCTCTCAACATCACTTGCTCGCACGAGGAGTCGTCTGCAGCGCATCTCAGCTCCCAGCGCAAAGACGGACTCCTTCAAACGCCTCTCCTACCTGTTCTCTCGCTCCAAACGCAAAGCGCCTCCCTTGCCTCTTCCCCTCCAATCTCCGCCCTCCTATACCATCTCAGACGGGCTGCTCCGCCCCCTTGGGAGCCACAGCCACTCCGACTTCGGACTCAGTCACGTGACCAGAAGCGAGACCCACCTGCACGAGGTGGGCCGCTCAGTCGACATCAGTAACCCCTCGTTCTCGCCGCGGAGAACGAACGGGAGGGACTCGCTCCTGGCCCTGCCCCTCCCACCCCCGTGTCCCTGCCAATCCCTGCACTGTGCTTCCAACATGTCCGAGTCCAGCTCTCGCCTCCTGGACTCCAGCGAGGACGTTTTCCAGGGCGTAAGCATGGGAGGAGCGGGCGAGGGCGGTGTGGACGACAGAAGGGGAAGAGGAGGGTTGATGATGATGGGCGGGTGGGTGGGACCATGCGACGATGTCATAGAGGACAGCTGTGAGGTCATAGAGGACTCGGTCACCACGCAGCTATAGGAGCAAGGGACGACCAGACTGTTTTTCTTTGTTTGTTTGTTTGCAAAGTGGACGAACACGTTCAGAGCAAGGGGAACAGAGAGAGGGGGGGGGGGGGGGGGGAGAGAGAGAGTTCTTCAGTCTAGAACAATGTTTTTCCCAGAATGGAGCGGGTTCTAAAGGCCGATGTCAATGACGGTCCTCAAATGGCAGATTTTTATAAAGACAGTTTGTCACCATCACACAGACACACGCCCTGTACATAGCAAGCAGGCGCTGAAAGGTGTCACTGTAAATAAAGATGGACGACACGTCTCCACTTTCCAAAAATGAAGCTAACGAGTTAGTCAGAGCTGTTCATCGTGATGTTTTACCTCATTTCTCAAACCATCTTTTAGAAAAGTTTAGTTAACGGGACTTTTATTAGTTTGGTCCATGCCCCATGCTGCTAACATGGAGTAGGCAGGGTTTATGGCCTTGTCTGCAGTCAGCCACCAGGTCGTGATAGAGAGGATTTGCTTCATGGAGCCTCATGTCGTCCATCTTTATTTACAGTCTATGTAACCTACAGAGCTACTGAGTGAACAAACTGAGCAAAAGTGCATCAGTGCGATAGTTTTCTAGTTTTTCTGGAATGTGAGATTTTGGAAAAGGAGAAATCTGGGCTTCACAATCATTCAGATTTGAATTGACCTTGAATTAATTTCGTCACCGTCTGTTTCATTGTGTAAAATGGTTTTAAAGCTGCTCAGGGTTTGTTTCGTTGTCGTATCGCAGCTGACGTCTGACCGAGCTGCTCGAACATCACCACCAGGTCCACGTCCGTCTTTTCATGACACACTACGATGAAACTGTCTTTATAAACGTCTGCCGTGTTCCACGCACGCCACAAGAGAACCACGGACGACGAGATTTCAAAGGAAAGTACAACATTTTTTTCCTCTGGGAGATTGGAATGCGCATGATGATTATTATGGAATTAACCAGGAGCCAAAGCAACTTTCCAGGAGGGAAATAGAAGAATCCCTTCTGTTTCCCAGCTGCCGTCTTTCCCTTTAACGTCGCGGATCAAAAATGGAATCAAATCGTTTTCAAATCTCTGGAATTAGACGGAACGACCGTTAAACTTCAGCCAAATGAGACAGAACAAGTCCCACTTTATACTTTGCAAAAAATATATATATATATACACATATATCAGGACGAATGGAAATGGAATAACTTCCCCTTTAACTCTTCATGGATTTAAACCTTGACCAAATCACTGGGATGAAATGGAAACGGCATGGAACCATTGCTCTGCTGTCGATAGCCTGCACCCTCTCTCTGCATCAACAAGGGCCAAGGAACTTTATTTTATCTTAATAACAGTTATACTAGTAATAATAGTAATAATAAGAGACTTTGAATAATAATAATAATAATGATAATAATAATAATACTGGTTTCTAAAGACTGTCTTTGCTTCTCTTTGAGTTGCCTGTGTTATCCTGGCTTCTCGTTCAGCTCTTCCTTAACAAGTACACTTTAACCTGATGAAGAAACACACGCGGTGATATTTATTGTGAGCAGGAGGATGGATGGATGAGTGGATGAGTGGATGAGTGGGTGGAAAGGAGAAGAGGAAAGAAGAAGAGAGATGATTGGAAAAGGAACGCAGGACGTTTTCTGGAGGAAAGTCGAGGGGACGAATAGAAACGAGTTTGCCTTTCTATACCTTTCCTATCTATTTGGGGAAAATCTATTTTAAAGGGAAATTTCACCAGAATTTCATCATGACTTTTTTTATCTTCTTCTTCTTCTTCTTGAAGTCGCTCGGTGCGGCGACTTCAAACGGTCGGCATGAGCAGAGGCTGTTGAATTTTACTCTGGTTAATATACGACTGTCAGCAGTGAAGTAGAGAAATTATGCATGTCTGATCAAACACACACACACAGACACACACAGACACACAGACACACAGACACACACAGACACACACAGACACACACAGACACACAGACACACACAGACACACACAGACACACAGACACACACTCTAATGTGACCAGCAGCTCCCGGCCAAATGTTTTGCCCTTTATGAGATCTCCCTTGTGTCTTCATTCCCATCCTTCTTCATCCCTCCATTGTTTTCTCCTCCTCCCTCCTCACCTGTCATTTTTCCGAACCTCCTCCATGACCTCCACCACACACACACACACACACACACACACACACACACACATTCACCGTGACCTCACCCCCGCCAGCTGTCTTGGCAGTGGTGGCGGCGGCAGAAAAAGCCTCGACCCGCCGCTGAATCACTGTTCCCCAAAATTGTCACGGTGTAACCATGGCGACCTGATTTCTCGCTCAGCAGCCTGTAATGATAATGTCACATTCACTGCTGCGGAGTCAGACGCCGCCGGGCTTCTGTCGCTGACTGGCAGTGGCGAGGGGGGTGCAGCTAAGTGGTTAGCGACGACAGAAACCGTCTTTTTATACAAACACAATTAGTTTTATGTCACAAACAAGTGAAAGAGACCAATTTTGTAACTGTAGAGTGAAAGAATTGGACGACTTAAACACAACCCCGGAGTTTTCAAAAAGTAAAACTACATCAGCAGCGTTTCCACACGAAAACGAGGCTGGAAAACTCTGGAGTAGTGCGGACGCCAGGCGTTACCATAGCAACAGTGATGAGTTTTAAAACTGAAATATATTAGTGTGGACGCAGGCTGACAGAGAAGGTGCACAAAGAAACACAGATGGAGAAGTTGATGGATGTTCGTCTATTTAGCAGAATCAAAATTCGGACGTCCTACAAGCTCTGATCCCTGAGGTGTGCCCTCTAGTGGAATACTCCAGTAACTCTCCTGGTCGACTGAACTCAGCCGTCGTCCAGCGAGCCAAAGAGCAGGAAACTGCAGCTGCTCGTCACTTTATCAGAAACCGCAGAGGAAACACAGAGCAGGAAGCAGAGGGGGCGGAGGGGATGGGCCCGGGTCTCCTGGTTACCGTGGCAACCGGCCTGCGGGCTACGACCTGATAATCAGGGGCTGCGCGGCGCCGCACATGCCCTGCGCCAGAGGGGTCTTGTAATCAATCACACCTCATCAATTGCAGTGACAACCGCGGGCGGACTCTGCGGGGTGTTTGAGTGTCGTCTGGGAAACGAGGCAGAAGATTTTAAAAACTGAAAACACCCAGAAAGGGGTTTTATTTTGAAATACATTGTCATATGAACAGTCAGGACACACGCACGCGCACACACACACACACACACACACACACACACACACACACACACACACACACACACACACACACACACACACACACACACACACACAGTATTGATCAGTTGAAAGGTTTCATTGAAGTTTCAGTCGTCGCCGAAGCTTCTTGTCCACTATTGATCCCGTCAGAATCCATAATTCAGTTCTATTAAGCCTTTGATTGATAAGGATAGAGTTGTGTGGGGGGGGGGGCTTCACTCAGCTTTTATAGCATCAACCAAACAAAAAAGATTTGACGAGCACTCAGGGTCAGGTTTATGACTTATACTGCAGCCAGCCACCAGGGGGCAATCCAGATAGTTTGGCTTCACTTTTAGGAGTTGTCATGTCAACCATCGTTATCTATGTTTAAATTATCGATTCATAATCAAACCCATCACATCATGTTCATTTTGTTGTAAAGGGCTGAAAGGATTTGGTGCAGCTACTCCTCACACACACACACACACACACACACACACACACACACACACACACACACACACACGCAGTATATTACAGTACATATATATGGCATCATTCAGGTTCCCCTCTCACCTTCTAAAGGGATTTTGAGCTTTAAAAATAAAAACCTGTCCTTGTTTTTCTTTATTTTTTTTGGATTTCCACATGGACGAATGTATGACTGTGTTATTTTTCTAGAAGCGGACGGCTAGCGCACGTTGTTGACTCTTTAATAAAGGCATCCTTAGAAAACTGGGCTGTGGTCGGACTGTTTATTGATCGGCGATGAGGACTTTCGTCACATTAATGTGTAAAACAACAAACATGATATTTCCATCTCATTTTAAACCTGGTTTTCCGATGTCTGAGATTTTACCTCGTTCTGCTGTTAACGAGATCTGTTTCAGTTTCGCCGATGGATGGACGGACGGACGGACGTATTGAAGCCAAACTGAGGAATGAGTTTGTGAAGCTGTGGATGTTTGGGGCTTTTGAAAGGTGCTGAATGGAAACTATTTGTTTGAACACAGAGAACGTGGTTGTGGTTTCGTCCTCGTTGAGTCTTTTAACGACATGAGGCCGTCGTGTCACCGTCGCAGTTCAGTGTTTAAACTGATGAAAGCTTTTTATCTGTGTTCAGAGCAGCTGAGCTTTTCATCAACCTGCATCGTCTGAATGTGTTTTTATTATTACGACTGAGAAGAGGAGAGAGAGAGATGGAGAGAGGAGAGTTTTTCTTTATTTAACAAAGCCCTCGCTCGCCCATTGTGTGGGCAGCACCACTGAATAAAAAACAGCTTTCATCTCCCTCTCTTTCTCTTTCTCTCCTCTACATCATCCTCCCCTCCACCAACTCAGTGTCAAGTCCTGCTATGAGACAGTCATCTGTGTGTGTGTGTGTGTGTGTGTCTGAGGGGGTATTACTTACATTACAGGGACACTGTTTGTACTGTGTGTGTGTGTGTGTGTGTGTGTGTGTGTGTGTGTGTGTGTGTGTGTGTGTGTGTGTGTGTGTGTGTGTGTGTGTGTGTGTGTGTGTGTGTGTGTGTGTGTGTAGTTCAGCAGTAAACTGAAGCACCTCTCAGAGGAACTATTATTAAACTACTGTGAAATGCTTTTATCTCATTGTGCCGTGAAACACACACACACACACACACACACACACACAGTGTGTGTTAGTCCTACAGCAGAGTTTAAAGTTTATCTTCTTAAAGTTTTCTTTTTAATTTTATTTCATTAACTGGTGTAAAATTGAAGTCTTAGTATTTTTCAATTTAATAAAAAATAAATATCAGCCTAATTTTTGTACAGTTCATAGTGTGAACTATATGTACTGTAGAGAGAGAGAGAGAGAGAGAGAGAGAGAGAGAGAGAGAAACAGATGTTACATAACCACTGGTACACTGTACTTTGGGTATGTGTGCCGCTCCCTCTGCTGGCTGAGACTGAACATTGCAAACTAGGTTTTAACATGGAGGGTGATGATCACATCAGCAGAGTCACATGGTTTTAATAATGTCTTAAGCATAAAATAACAAAGGTATAGAAACACACATGTGACCGGTGTAATGAGCAGATTTTCTCTGTTATGATCTAGTTTTAGTTTCATTGTTTCATTTTGTTTCTTTTATCTTAGTTATTCCAGATTAATGATAATGTTTAATAATTTCCTTTTTGGCAAAATGAAGAAATTAAAGCACCATGAATATTTTTACAGCCACTAAATCACATCGTAGCATCACATCATGTAGAACAGTATTGTTTATTAGGATTATTATTAAAATATATTTACATTATTGTTGTAAAGTTATTTCAACATGTTGAGAAGAAATTTAACAAATGGTTGAGTTCCTGTCTGTCTCCTAAATGTTCGTCAGAGTGAGACATCTCGCATCGTTCCGCTCTGTGATCCCTCCCCCTCCTGCCATTGGTCCACCTCCACCTCTCTGATTGGTCCGGAGCGGCGCGCCAAAGCGGAAGTGAGGACTCCTACCCGGAAGCCGCGGAGGAGGACGTGAAAACAGAAAGCGGTGTAATAACGAGTCTCCTCCGGGATTTAAAACGCAGAACAAGGCGTTTTCACGCTAGAAACACAGTCCGACGTTAGATGAGAAATGATTCTAGCGACGTGCGCGTGTTTTCTACTGGTGGTTTGCTCGGCGGCAGCAGCGAAGGAGGCAGGAGACGATGAGTGGGTTCATCTGCCGAACAAGTGTGAAGGTAACGGTTCCGCGTCTTTACCTGCTTTTATCCGGGTTGTGCTTCTTACAGGTTCAATAGACTCGATCATAAACGTGTTGTTGTTTCCTGTCACGTGAAAGCTCCTGAGAGAAGGTTTGAAATTCACTGATGAGTTTCTCTCTATACATAAACAATATATATATATAAATATATAAAATACAATATTATATTATACAATTCAAGTTTATTTGTATAAATTATAATATACATAACCTCAAGGCTCTTTACATAGAAGATCAAGACCTTTAAAGTTCTAGAGAGAGAGGATTATATAGATTACATATTGGACCTTTCTTCTATTACTGTTGATAAAACCACAATATTATTGTTCACATTTCAGAAGCTGGAACAAACACGTGTTTGTGTTTTGTCTCGAAACTGCTTGATTAATCTGTGGAACATTTTCAAATTGGCTCATTATTGATGGACGAACTGTCATTGATTTATCTGTCGACCAGTAAAGATTCACAGTGTCTGAGGTCCGATAGAATCAGAACATCGGCTTTAAATGTCATGTTCACTGCAGATTCAAACCTGTGTTTGTGTTTTCAGTCTGTAAGTTTGTCAGCATCGAGATGAAGTCAGCATTCGATGAGACGGGGAAGACAAAAGAAGTGATCGGCAGGAACTATCGCTTCATCGACAGCAAGGGGGCGCCACCTATCAAATACGTCAAGTCGTAAGTGTGTGTGTGTGTGTGTGTGTGTGTGTGTGTGTGTGTGTGTGTGTGTGTGTGTGTGTGTGTGTGTGTGTGTGTGTGTGTGTGTGTGTGTGTGTGTGTGTTATCATTTGTGAAGTGTCTCCATTTTTCATTTCATGTGATTTTATACAAACTATCGTAGAATAAGAAAAGACAATTTGAGAGAACAAGATTCAGTTTAGTTTTTACAGAGAAATGAAACCTGAGACCCTGCTGTCTGTGTTAGGACACACACACACACACACACACACACACACACACACACAGATGTCAGGTTCAGTTCCTCTAGAACAGAGAAGATGTTAAAACCCTGAATCTGCAGCTGAACAGTTGAACTTATTTACCGTCGTAGGTGTAGATGTCAACATCGAGATGTCGTGAATACAGAAGTTTGAGTTTCTCTTTTCCGTGTGTTTCTGTGCAGGGACCTCCGATTCATCGAGGTCATAGAAAATGTGTGTCAGAGGCTGCTGGAGTACAATCTGCACAAGGAGCGAACCGGCAGCAACCGCTTCGCCAAGGTCAGTGTGTGGGTGTGCGTCGGTTTGTTGGATTCTTCAGGTTGTGTTGAGCTGCAGTTTGAAGTTATTTCTAACAGAGATGGACTCTGTGATGGGATTTAGTCCTGTGATGTAAGTCTGTGTAGAGTTTCATCTGTGACACGTTGTGTGTGTGTGTGTGTGTGTGCAGGGCATGTCAGAGACCTTCTCCACGCTTCACGGTTTGGTGAATAAAGGCGTGAACGTGGTGATGGATATTCCCTTCGAGCTGTGGAACGAGACCTCGGCGGAGGTGGCCGACCTCAAGAAGCAGGTGCGAGAACAGAAACGACCAAAACACTGCTGCTTGAATATTTAGATTTTTATATGGAAATGGTCTCGTTCCTGTTTCCTGTTCTTGTTCATGATCTCTCTCTTACTCTCAGTGTGACGTGTTGGTGGAGAGATATGAGGACGTGATTGAAGACTGGTACAAAGGAAGCCAAGAGGAAGATCTGACCACGTACCTGTGTGAGAAACATGCTCTGAAAGGACAAGACACAGGTAACACACACACACACACACACACGTCTGATTACCAGCTTCTTTTTTATGTTTTCTTTCTCCTGCTTATATTATTATATTACTTCCTGTTTATGTCACACGTTGTTGTTTATTTTTAAAATTTGTGATGTGCAACAAGAGGTTCTCGTCATTATTCCTTCATTTACTGTTTCCCTTCACGTTTCTCCTCCAGCTTGTCTGGGCGAGGACTGGATGGCGAAGAAGAAGGGCGACCAGGCCGCCATCGCGGAGGACAAGAAGAAGAAGAAAAAGAAGAAGGGGAAGGCCGGAGCTGAGGGAGGAGACGGCAGCTCGGAGGGAGAGAAGGTGGCCAAGAAGAAGAAGGAGAAGAAAGTGAAGAAGAAGAAAAAGAGCAAAGCTCCGGTGGAGAAGACGGATGGAGGGGCGACGTCGGACGAGGAGATCCAGCCTCAGGTGCTTCTGTCTGGGAAGAAGACGGAGCTGTGAGCCCTGCTCTCTGGGTCAAATTTTTTAAAGTGAAACTCTCAGTAAAAAGACGTCTGACTGCTTCTGAAGCTTCTTCACCAGAGGCTGGCACATGTTGCACTGTTACATTCGTTTTATTCAAATAACAGAATCTTTATTGTTCAGTTTCATGGCATTTTTATGTCTCTGCACCAGAAAATTCAGATTCATCTGTATCTCAACTCGTAAATACAGAACAAGCTACCTGTAGGATTTATCATCTTTTCAATCAGTTGATCAACTGAAAATGAATCAACAATTTGGTTTGTTTTAAATCATTTACCAGGCAAAACATACTTGATCACAGCCTCTGGAGTGTGAAGGTTTTCTCTGTTTTATATGAAAAGGGGAAATAAGAAACATCAGCAGAATAATGATGAACATTTCTCTCCATTTAATGACATTTTATCAAGTGAAATATTGATAAATTATATAAAAATCATCAAAACAAAAGCAAAATACTGTTAAACTGCCTTTTTTCTGATCATGTGAAAACGACAGTCAAAGTGCTGCGATGATGTTTCTTTACTTTCTTCTCTCAGTTGAATGTAGATGTTGTTTTTTTTAAATGTTTCATGTCTTTTAATGAATAATGTGAATTTTTGTGTTTGTTGCTTTTTTTGCATCTTTTGTCTCATCTGCTGTAAAATTCCATTCCAACTGAAAACTGAGATTTTTTCTTTTTTGAGATTTGTTTTGAAAATGTGATGTATGTTTTCCGCTCTGTACCATCGTGATGATGTGATATTTTACTGAAACTAAACTAGACGAGGCTTCTCCTGGTGATATTTAACATATTTCTCAGTATTTTCGTCATCAGAAGAGGAAACAAACCTTTATCATCTGCTCATGAAAACAATGTTTCAGGATTTATTTCAATTTAATATTTTGGCAGAATTAAGAACTTGAGGCCTCAGTTCGGTTCATTTTTAAATGTCTTTGATTTGCGTTGCTGTAATTTTCCATTTTATTGTTTTGTTTGTTTGCTTGATGTTGAAAAGCTGCTATTTAAGGCGTGTGTGTGTGTTTCTATAGATTTTTATTCAGAAGTAAGATGCTGGCTGGGTTTCGTTGGAGTTGCTTCACATCAGAGGATCAATAAACACAGGTTTGAAAAAACACGTCGTACGAGTGATGCATTTTCTGCACACGATCGAAACAAATTAACAACAGATCAGGTTTTGTTGTAATTATAGTGCAGTCAAATAACTGCATGGGTGTAATGTACACGTTTGGCCACAAGATGGAGACAGTTCGAAATTTACCATTAACTACGTTTGAGACACTTATAAAAGAGAAAGAAAAAACTAATATGAATAAATCATCTCTGTTCAAATTAAATCATGTGTTCAACGTGAAGTAAAACCAGTTTTTATTTAAACTACTCTCTTGGTCAATTAACAAACAGACAAATAGAAACCTGTAGAATTCTTTATCAATTAGCCGATTAAAAGACGATGAAGCAATAATTAAATTAATTGAATGTAAACAGATCGTGTTTGTCTGAAGAATTATTTCCCTGAATTTCTCTCAATATTAAAAATATTATCTCCAGAATGAGGCGACATGGGCGTGGCAACTGCAGCAGTGGGCGTGGCTTCAAAGGTGAAGACTACTACCCATGATTCCTCACGGCACTCACCTTTAGCTGGGAGCTAAGTAACGTTAGCTTAAAACGATCTTAGCTGGACATGTTTAAGTTTAAGTGGCAACACTTTTACAAAGTCTGAGGCAAGATGGCGTCGGGAGAGCGCACCTGCTCCCGCGCTTCTGATTGGAGGCGCAGACGCACGTGGACCAATATGTTTGCGCTCAGGAAGAAGAACACATGTCCCCATTTGACCGGAAATGGGCTTTTATTAATGTTAACTTCTCTGGAGCCCGCATCTTGGACCCATCAGCTTCCTGTCATCATCGAAGGTAAACGTCACCAGCTGTTTTCTACAATATTCCAGTTGTTCTATATTGAAGTTATTGGATTAATCCGTGAGGTGATCAACAGGAATTAAATTGAAAATTAAGAGTGGCTGGTTTCCTGTGTTTTTATATCATTGTCGATTGAAGCCTCTTTGTTTTGGTGCAATAGACTTTTATTTGCAATTTTCAAGTTGTTTACACATCAATACATTTAAATAACTAAATAAAAAGCTAATAAACATATTGATTGATCAGGAAAATAATAATTCGTTGCAGTGATGAGAGTCGACTGCAGTCACTGTGTCTTTGACCTTCACTACAGATGTGTTGATGTAGCTGCTTCTGTCCAGATGTGTCATGATGTTGATGTGTGGCCTCTGTGTCAGGACTGTTGTCCCACGTGTGTGTGTGGGGGGGGGGGGGTGTGTTGGATTTGCTTTTGATTCAGTGTGATGAGTTTGTGTGTCTGATGATTTGTGTTGAAAATCAGTGAACTGTCGACAAATATCACGATTGGCTGCTTCTTTTATTTGAATGTATTTCTGAGGATGAAGAGAATATTCATTCTATGATGATTTAATGAAGTGAACTGATTTGTTGAGAACTTGTTGAGAACTGAGAGACTTTGATAGTTGATCTCATGGAAGTTCTCTGGTTTTAAATCAGTTTGACCTCATGAATCTGATTGGATGGAACTGTTGTCTGTTAATATTCACCTCCCTCTCCTCGAGCCTGTGGTTGAAGTCGGAGCTTTGATTTGTGTTTCTCTTTTGAATGCTGTAGTTTTGGTTCTTAAATAATATAAAAAGAAAAGATGATGATGACATACACCCTGACAATACCTCATTCAACCTGTAGGTGTCAGCACACCACTGAAGTAACAGTTAATGTTTCTCCTTGTGCTGAGCTGACACACACACACACAAATAGATGAGACGTGTGTGTGTGTGTGTGTGTGTGTGTGTGTGTGTGTGTGTGTGTGTGTGTGTGTGTGTGTGTGTGTGTGTGTGTGTGTGTGTGTGTGTGTGTGTGTGTGTGTGTGTGTGTGTGTGTGTGTGTGTGTGTGTCCAAAGTGAAGAGTGAATTCAACCCATCAGCCTTTTCTCCTCAACAATCAAATCCACACTTTCATGTGTGTGTGTTTCATGGTTGGACTGAGACACTAGATACACCTTGACAAGTGTGTGTGTGTCCGTGTGCGATCATGTTGCTTGTTTAGTTGTGCTTTTGTTTATGGGGCGTGTGTGTGTGTGTGAGGTGTTTATTTGTTGAATAATTCACAGCTGGGTGTTTATAGAAGTCTTTGTGGCCTCAGAGCTCCAATAACACAGGACAAATATTGTCATGCACACACACACACACACACACACACACTCTTTATCAGCTATTCCTTGGTTGGCAGTTTATTTGGACACTGGACGGTGGAAATGGAATGTACAGAGAACAAATGTGGACACACACACTCACTCCAGGGGTTACGTATGGAGACCTTCCAGTGCCTTCATAAACACTTCATACCATCCTTATAAGGACCAAGTGATAATCTGACTGAGCACATACCGTGTGTGTGTGTGTGAGAGTTGGGAAATCTTCAGATCGGAGATGAAGAAGAACGAGATGTTTGAAGGAGGTCGACGAGATCGTACCTGATGTTGTCACCCTTCAGGATCCAGTGGGACAAACTCCTTCATATCTGGAGCTGCAGAGGCTCAAATTTATAATGTCCCACGTTAACCGGAATCCATTTTCCTTTATTTACTTCGGTGGTGGTTTGTTGTGTTTCTATGTCACGTAGGTTAAACGACAGACAGGCCTCTCTGCTGTTTGTCCAAACCCTCCCTGTGAACCTGGAGTCGACCTCCAACGCTCCATTACTCCGCAGACAAGAGACGAAGAGGAGGAGGAAGAGATGGAGGGAGATGCAAAGGTACGAGGAAGGCAGAGAAAAAGGCAAACGAAAAGAGAAACCGACACAAACACTTAATAATTTCTTTTCCCTCGGAGTGGACGGCCTCAGCGCTCCAATTCATCTTCGTTCTCCTCACAGCGGTGTGTTCAGAGAAGGTCAAAACCCGGAAAATAGGCTACACACCAGGCATTTTGTCACCAGACACCCTTCACCTGCCTCCCAACACCAAGGAGCCGCACACAACTGGGACACGGCCGCAGCCAAAAATACATCAGGTGGAGCAGATCAGCAGCAGCAGCACTTCACACATTTTCACCACATTCGTTCTGCATTTGTTGTCCTTTGGGGGGAAAAAGCAAAAGACCGGGACGAGGTGACATTTTGTGGCTCGGAGTTTGTGTTTGTTCACATGTGAAGCGGAGCTGAAGACACGTGTCCTTCACATTAACTCCAGGTTGAAGTCCATTTAGTTCGGCACGATTCACAGAGCAAAGTCAAGAAGTACAATGAAAACAATCAAAACAGTAAAAGAAGCATAAACTTGCTGGAGACGTCTCGGCGACCGTACTTCCTCCCATCCACCGTCCCAAGGTTTTGTGTAATTTTGCTTACAAACAAATGGACAGGGGACAAAATGATCTCTGTGACGTAGGTAACAATTTAACTGTATTTATAACCTTGTCGACCATTAAAAAATA
Source organism: Verasper variegatus (assembly GCA_026259375.1). Classification (NCBI taxonomy): domain Eukaryota; kingdom Metazoa; phylum Chordata; class Actinopteri; order Pleuronectiformes; family Pleuronectidae; genus Verasper; species Verasper variegatus. The sequence continues at coordinate 12,268,796 of CM048059.1, forward strand.
ATATAATTTTGAACCCAAACAAACAAACAAACAAACAGAGACGTGTTTCCTGTGGATTTCGTAAAGTAGGTTTGATATTTATTCATTTATTCTATTTCTTCTACTCTCACTTCCCTCCGGAGCAGATTTCAGCTCATCACAGACAGAATAAAACGTCGGTGGAGTCGAGCGGTGCAGGGAGCGTCAGGTCAAATTTCCAAACGCACCCTGAGCTCCGAGCCCCGTGGAGACGCCGCCGCACCGACACAAATGGCTGCGTGGCATTTAGAGCAGAAAGGTGTGACATGCAGGCTTCACACTCGCTGTCTGTCTATCACACACACATTTGCATACACACACTGTTACAGCCGCCGCAGGGCCTGCCATTAATAACAGCTGACCTTTGCACGTTTAGGCTGTGTAATGATAGTAAAGCAGACCTGACAACGACACATCACACCTCCCTTTATCTCGTATCCATCCTTTCTCCACTTTACTCTCATTTACATCAGGAGACACAGACGTTTGTGTTTTTAAAACATCCTCACGTCCGTTTCTGTTTGAGGAACCAGCTTTTAGTTCATGTTTGAATAATAAATATGGTCGATTAATGAGAAGAAAAATATTTCCATAATCAGTTATTAACTTAATGAAGATTTGCTGCTTTTGTCTTTCATGTGACTCTAAATAAAACCTTTTAAATTATATAAAATTCTGCAGGTTTGACCAAACATTTATCAGATTTTTATTATAATAAAAACTATTAATAAATAAATTGTAATATCAGTCACATTCACATTCAGTCTAATCTGGATGATAATGATAATTTCTCTATGATGTTTAGCGTCTGGAGAGTTTTTAAAACGTGTCGGAGCTAAAATAAACTTGTTAATTTCTCTCTTGAAATCTTGTCGAGATCATCTCTAAAAAACGGGATGCAAGTCGTGTGGAGTTTTATTTTTTGGTCCAAAGTCGAGCAGCTCTAACTTCCTGTGAAAACTCGTCCTTTCAACTGCGTTCAAAGTGTGTTTTGTTGGCGTGAACGTTGAAAGAACGCAGCTCAGCCAAACTCTCGGTTTACTTCTGCCTTTCTTTCCCAACTGAAGCAAAAAGCTTTATTTGGATGAAAGAGAGCAGAAAATAAATATTTGCCAATTTTTCTTTAAACGTATTTCTCTCGGTTCACGTTGAACCGGGTCCGTCTCTCGGCAGCCGTCTCTTCCAGAGAGGTCGCTGAGCGAGAGGAGGATGTCTCCGCCGTCGTCGCTCGGTCCCTCCATCTGCTTTCTGAGCGCCGTGGTCGCAGCAGAGAACAAAACCCAAAGTTAAAACCGTAAGAGACGAGCAGCTGCTCTCTCTGTAAAGGTCAACGAGGAATCCAAGGCCGTGCAGCTAAAACAACATGCACACACACCGAGTCCCCGCGGGTCCATTTCCATCTCAGTCGCCCTCGTTCACTGTTTACAGTTATTTTAATTCCTTCATCCTCCATCCCTCTTTTCTTTCTCACGTTCTCTCTCTCTCTCTCTCTCTCGCTCTCTCGCTCTCTCTCTCGCTCTCTCTCTCTCTTCAACTGTTCATCTCGTCTGCCAAGCTCCTCTCTCCGTCTGCTTGGAAAAAAAGAAAACGATTTCTAATTTGGGATCAATCTGAAGAGTCCAGTTCTGTCATTAATGTGTGAGAGAGAGTTCAAGTGTGTGTGTGTGGCTTCTCCTTTTATTCCCATGATACCATATGGGACACACACACACACACACACACACACACACACACACACACAGAATCACAGCTGACAGAAATAGTTGTCCCGACATTTGGTCTGATGACATTCACATCCTGTTGTCCATGTTTACATCAGAGCTGCTGTTTCTCTCTCTCGCTCTCTCTCTCTCTCTCGCTCTCTCTCTGATGATTTACATGTTAAATGATCAGTGTCATTATTATTTGATAAATTTTGTCACGATCCGATCTTCCGGTTGGAGATGTTGGTTGTTGGAGAAACAGGGTCTTTTTTCACCGTGTTGTAGGACGTTGACTTCGCATTTTTACTAACGGGACGTGAGTCTGAGCCACTGGCTGCCTGACGACGTTTAGGTAACGTTAACCGTAACGTTGACGTGACGCGAGATTGTTTAAGCAAAATAAGTTGTCTAGTTTAGCTGCAAGATGTTGACTTGCTCAAGGGTTACTTGGTTTGAAGTCACTGAGGAGAGCCGTCCGCACTTTTCCCGTCTCTTTGTGGGATTTGAACCGACGACCTCTGGCTTAGGCTCTTCTCTGCTCCTCCTGTCGTCTGTCCATTTGTCCTGTATGGAGATAAACTGTTGTTTACACTGCAGGCCACATCGCAAGTCAAGCATGGAGGGGACAGTGTCTGTGTGTGTGTGTCTGTGTGTGCGTTTCCTTATATGGTCCTGACAAAAATAGACAAAAAAATAATAAATGGAAAATTAGCAGATTTTTATCTTTTTTAAATTTTTCTACAGAAAGTTTGTGTGTTTGTGTGTGTGAGACTTTAAATGTTGTCATTTAGTTTTTTCAAAGGAAGTGTTTCCACATATGCAAGAACATCATGTTTGTGTGTGTGAGTGTGTGAGTGTGTGTGAGTGTGTGTGTGTGTGTGTGGGGCAGGTGTTTTGCGTCACCACCCACCATCCATCAAGTCAAATGGGCGAATGACAGGAAGAACAAAAACAAATCCCTCGCTCCGGCAAGAATAAACGGCTGATGCCGACCAATGACAAGTGTTTATTGTGTGTCTGTGTGATTTTGTGTGTGTGTGTGTGTGTGTGAGCGCGATGAAGGGATTTGTGTGTTTGTGTGTACGTATTTTTGTCCATATGTGTGTGTGGGTGAAATTGAAAGAGAGGGAAGGACAAAGCAAATGAGTGTGTGAGAGATGAGAGGGATGGAGAATGAGGTGGTGTTTATTGTTTTACCAGTTCAGTGGGCGGACACACACACACACACACACACACACACACACACACTCACACACTTATTATCCTCCTCAGTGAGCGTGCAAAGTAAATATTTCCAAAATGACCAACTCGACTACTCAGTTGTTTTTAGGCTCATGATGTTCGTGCTTTTTATCGGCAGCAGCAGCAGCAGCGTTGTTTATGAGCACATGGAGCAGAGCACATTTTTCCCACTAGGGGGCAGAGTCACCTCATCTCTTATGTACATTGTTAAAATTAGCCTGGCGAAAGCGGAAGAGATTTTCGCACTGACGACAAGCGCCCGACTGATATGGACCGATATCAACATGAGGATGTAAAAAATATATATAAATATTTATAATATAAATCAAAATGATTTTTTTTTAATGTAAAATAAAAATACAAACGCACATATTTTCTGTTTTGTTTATTCCTTAAAATAAAAGTTTCAGAAACCTACACACAGTTTTATCTGCAGATGAAACAGTATCTGAAGTTGTTTACTTCTTAATGTCGTTATCGGGATTGTCCCCAAATAATCTGTAATCTGTCGAGTTCCAGTGTCTTCAAACTCTTTGTTCATTGAGGACATTGAGCACAATATTTTTATAATTAAAAAGGACATTTGTGATTTTTAAAACTCATCCACACTCAGAGGACGATCTTATTTTGAAATCTTAGAAAGCGAAAAATATTGTTGTAATATATCTTGTTTTTTCATGGGACGTTTTCTTAAAGATTAAAGTGAGGACATTTGTCAGAAACTTCTGGTACTTGATCAGTTATTGAGGTTGGAGTTGGAGGCATCGCATCATTAAGGGTCCTCACAACTTGTGTGCGTGTGCGTGTGTGCGCGTGAGAGAGTCGACGGTAGCAATGACCTCCTCCAGCTGTCGGTGGATAATGAGAACCTGTCGGCACCAAGACGACAGGGGACACACACACACACACACACACACACACACACTCACACACTCACACACTCACACACTCTCTCTCTGACTCTCTGTCCCATGTCACTCTTTCATTGAGGTTCTCGGGTGTAGATCCAGGGATGAGGCTTTGTGTTCTAACAGGTTTGTGAGGACTCGGACACGAAGCACGACTCAGATCATGTTTCTCTGTTTGACCCAAAACATGTGAACATCAGATTGTTTCCTAAAAATCCTTGTTTCTCCTCTTTGTTCAGACGAAGGTTGAACTCAAGTCTTTACTTCGGGACAAATCTTAGACTATTACTAATTATTATATAGACCATCTATAAATTAGATGGTCTATATAATAATTCAAATCTGACTCAAGCTGAATGAAGCACAATCTTAAGTTCTGTTTCCCTTGTGGATGAACATTTTAAATTCATTCTGTCTTTTTTTGTCTCAGTCACTCCATCTCTCCTTTCTCTCCGTCTTTTATTCTCTGTCTCTAACCACTGTCCAAACATGAAAACACACACTCACCCTGTGTGTGTGGGCATGCATGTATCACACTTATTTATACCACAACTTCCCTCCACACACGCACTGTATCCTTCCTTCCTTTCTTCATCTACCGAACCCCATGTAGAAATTAACCACAATTAAAGACACACACACACACACACACACACACACACACACACACACACACACACACACACACACACACACACACACACACACACACACACACACAGGTTGGACCCCAGGGCTCAGTTTGGGAGGAAACTCCCTTTCTAATTTTCCTCATAAAGACTCTAATGAAGACTAATGATGGAGCAAGGTGTGTGTGTGTGTGTGTGTGTGTGTGTGTGTGTGTGTGTGTGTGTGTGTGTGTGTGTGTGTGTGTGTGTGTGTGTGTGTGTGTGTGTGTGTGTGTGTGTGTGTGTGTGTGTGTGTGTGTGTGTGTGTGTGTGTGTGTGTGTGTGTGTGTGTGTGTGTGTGTGTAAAACAGCCTGGCTGCTCTGTCTGGGAATGTCTCTGTTCTCTCCGTCCTCCCTTCATCATTACATTCATCCCTCTTTTCTTTCCTCCTGCGTTTACATTTTCCCTCCATCCTTTCATCAGCCCCCCCCCCCCCCCCAGTCTCATCCTTTTTCCTCCAAATTGAAATCTTTCCGTTGCTCTGAGTTTGTTTGGAGTAGAAGTCGTTAGTTTGACCATCAGCAGTGTTTCCGGGTAAACTTCCGCCTTTTAAAAATCGACGATAAACCTTTTTCCTGACGCGCCTCTCTCTTTCTATCTTTTCATTACCCATCATCTCTGCCCCTCCCTCTATCTCCCGTCTCTAAGCGCTCATCATTTCATCATGTTACACCTCTTTTGCTCTGTCTGTCCATCATCTCTTCATCTTCCTCTCTCCCTCATTTTCTCCCACGTCCACTCTCGGATCCTTCAATCTCTGTTTCCTGCGCCGTCACCTTTTCATCCTTCCTCGTTGCCTCCTTCGCTTTCCATCCATCCTTCTTCATCTCTGGCTTCCCCCCCCCCCTCCACCTCCACCACCACCACCCGTCCATCGCTCTGTGTTTCTGCCTCCATTAGGGGGAAATGGAAAAAGTGACATCAGCTATTTGGTAAACGGAGAGAGATGGAGAGAGAAGAGGAGAAAGAGACGGATGGGATGAAACACGATAGAAAAATGGAAAGCAGAGATCAGAAGAGTGACACTAGGAAGGACAGAGAGAAGGAAAACAGAGGAACGCAGAGGGTGACTGGAGATGAGAGGGAAGTAAAGACAGAAGTATGGGATGAGAGAGGTAGCGATCCATGAGAGAGAGAGAGAGAGAGAGAGAGGCTTCACCTCATTAACCTCGTAATGCAGAGTAAATATACAGTCTAAATGGAACATAGACGACGTGTGTGTGTTTACTCTCCGGCTTGTGTGACCGTGAAATGCATTATACCTGTGTGTGTGTGTGTGTGTGTGTGTGTGTGTGTGTGTGTGTGTGTGTGTGTGTGTGTGTGTGTGTGTGTGTGTGTGTGTGTGTGTGTGTGTGATGCACTGCATTAAATAAAGGTTATATAGTTATACTTGTATAACTACTGTATATTTTTTGTATTTCTAATGAAAGGACCAGCTTGGTGTTGGAGCTCTTTCACACCTTGTTCGATTCCGACCTTCAAACTTTTGGGTTTAGTCTGAATGAAACTTATCTGGTGTGAAAGGTTCGGTCCAGAAGAGGTGGTCCGGGTCAAACTCGACCAGGGTTCAAACCGAGCGCTGCTTTATAACTAAACCTGACGCGTTAGTGTGGATTCGTGCATCTTGGGCTGCGATGTTCTGTCTGAACCCGTCTGAGACCGAGAGAAAACTAACTGAGGACGTAGCTTTAGTCTGTCAGGAATAAACCTTATAGGAACACTGTGTGTGTGTGTGTGTGTGTGTGTGTGTGTGTGTGTGTGTGTGTGTGTGTGTGTGTGTGTGTGTGAATCACCAGCTGACACCAGTCATTATAATACTGTATATTTGCAGTCAGCTCAAACCCAGAGAACAGTGACAGACTTGAGAGATCATCAGGAGAAATAAAAACAAAACAAGAGAACGCTGAATGTTATTTCTATCTACACGGAATATCCCTTTAACCCCCAAACCCCAGCCACCCTGGCCCCACCCGCCCCCATTCCTCACGTACACATTTCAAATAGTAATCAACAAATAAACAAACAAAACACGCTGTGGAATAAACAAAACTGCAACACAACAGTCTGCACTCGTAGTAGGTCAGAAAGTCTGGGGGAATAGAAAGTTCCCCTGGTGTTTGACGTCGCTGAGGAGCGCTTGATTTATCCACCTGTGGTACGTTTCATTACTTTTTGAACCCCCCCCCCTTCCCCAAAAATGCCAATTTGATTATGTATCATTCGGGTAGTTTAAAATCCCCAGTTCAAACAAATGAAGCGCTCCTTAGTTTTAATTTGACAAACGCCAGAAACTTCACGACTACTTACTGGTCACGGGGGGGGGGGGAGCGGGGGTCAAAAGGTGAAAAGGTCCATTGTTGAGGGAGAGAATCCAACATACTTTCAGGATATAATATTGTGTCTAAAAATCACTCCATCGTAATAAAAAAGGGTTTCCTTTTTTTTTTTTTTTTTTTTTTCCAACCTTTGCGTCATTTGAGAAACGGATTTCACAAGTCAAGGGTGATAGAAAATACTTCATACATCGAAAAGCTGCATCCAACAGTTTCAGAGTAATGCCTCCGTATAGAAAGAGAAGGGGGGGCGGGGGGGTAAAGGGAAAGAAGTAAGGAAGAGTGAAGGATTCAAGATCTTATAGGAAGAGATGCTGATTTTTATAGAAAAGAGAAAAGGGGGTGAAGAACAAATCAGAGAAGAGAATACGAGGGGAGATGAGAGTGTACGGAGGATAAAATAAAGGACAACATAAGTTTTCCCATGCATTCTTTTAGGTCCCTGTACGGAAAACAAAAATGAATGAAACATGAGAGACAGAAATAGCCTCTCGAGTTGTTTTCCTCAGTTTCTTTTCCATCCAAATATTTTCTTTACACGTCTTTTTTTTTTTTGTTGTTTTTATTCTTAAACCCTCTCGTCCATCCTGCGTCCTGAGCGCCTCCGATGAGCTGATTACCGTCCAATCAGAGGGTGTCGATGGCTGAAGTCACGTCGCATCCAAACGGGGGGGGGGGGTTCAAACTTGTGGTTTGAAGAAAAAAAAGAAAGTTTCATCTTTTCATGGAAACATTCTTATCTCGTCAGCAACGATCACAAAGAGCCTGGTTCAGTCCAGTGAGTCACGTGATGATATCCGACCAATTAAAGAGTCTCAGTCGTCCAATCAAGTCGTACATTTCTTCGCACAATGTTCCGAACACGATGACTTGCGTTGATCAGTCCGTGGTGACTTTTCTTTTTTCCATCGCTTTTTCTTGGGAACGATTTTCTTTTTGAAATGAACGAGGGATGAGAAGAGAAAAGAGGAATGAATGGAGTGAAGTTTGTCTAAAAAGAAGAGTAGAAGAAAGAGAGAGAGAGAGAGAGACGGCCCCAAAATGAGTCCAGATAAGGGGCGTGTCTCTTAGTAGTCTCAATGTTTCTTTGCGACATCAAAATGTCGCATTGTAGCAAAGTTAGAATCCCGCCGGGGGAGGTCGTTGCTGTCGTGGAAGCCGTGGTTGCTGTGGAAACGGGCTGGTGGAGTTCTTCTGTGCAAGGGTGGGGTGTGGGTGGGAGCGAGATGGTGGGAAGGGGGCGGGGTTTCGAGAGGCGCAGTTCCTCGCTCTAAAACATCATGGGGGTCTTCAGAAACGGCCGGGATTCTGGGTAAAAAACGAAAATGCAAAGGAATCTGTAAGTAAACACAGCAACAACAAAATGATTAATAACGTGATTATTTGTTCGATGAATTAGTGTTTGTGTTGTACTCTGAATTAAACCTATTCACAGAACGCCTCACACAAGCTAACATTCACGTGATGATGTAAAAAACGGGCTGAGGCGTCATGGTTGACAGCTAAGACTGACCCGTGATTGGCTAAGCGCTTGTATGGGCGGGACCTCGATACCGTGGCGCCACAAACGACGCCACTAAGTCAAGATGGCGGTGCCCCCTACAGGTTAGAGACGTGTAGTCAAACCTTATCCACGGTTTTAGATTTCAGCCGTTTGCTCTCGTTGCTGCAAACTCGGCTGTTGCAGCTCGAGCGTTTTTTTATTTATTTAAATGTTGCGTCTAATTTGTTGAGGCACCTCAGGCTTTCATCTGGATAATTAAAGCAGGATGTGGTTTTTGTATAAACTTGTTTTCCCGTTTCTTCCGTTTATGATTGAAATCTCATATCTCCAATTTTGCCAGGGTCGACTCTCCCTCCCTCCCTCCCTCTCATTTCACCTCCGTCGTTCTCCTTCCGCTCCCCGTAGTGCCGTTGCTGCACCCACCCACACAGGAGCACGTGCACACCAACACACCGAGCACACACACACGCAAAGCAAACAGACCCACACACGTGCACACCTTCCCCTCCCCGCGGTGTCATTGTTTTCTGCGGACGTTGCAAAGTGTTTACATTTCTGCATAACAGCAACCATAAACCTGCCCCCTCCTCTTCCTCCTGCCCTCCGCTACTTTTATTATTTTTTTACTTCTCCTCCTTCTCGCTCTTCGGCGTCGTCTTACCTTCTCATTTCGTCCTCTATTGATCACTCGTTTTTTTTTTTAAAGATATGAAACGGGTTAGATGTTGGAATAAGAAACTTTTTTAAATTTTCTCTTTCATCTGGCGCTCGCCCCTCGTTTCCTCCTTCATATTCTTTACCTTCCCTCCTTTTCATCCCTCTCATCTCCTGCCCTTCCCTATTTTTATCACCCCACCATGCACTCAAACCCCCTCCTCTCCTCCTCTTTCATCCCTCTATTCTGCATGCATCCCCTCCCTCCTCCTCCTCCTCCTCACCTCCCTCCCTCTTGTCCTCTATCTGTTACTCTCGTATTATTTTTATCCCGACCCATTCTTCTCTCTGTCCTCTCCTGTCCTTTTCTTTTTCTCCTTTAGGCAGCAGGTTTGCTCTGGTGCTTATTAACTGTCGTGTAACTTGAGTCACATTCACCCCCCAAAAAAACCTAAATTCTCTAACTTCATTTCTTTGTTCGTTTGTGGTTTGTCGTTCTGATTTGTTCATTTTCTGCTGCTGGATCAAGTTCATTGTTATTTTAACGCCATCTTCACGCAATGATTATTATTATTCCATATCGATTAATGTGCTTTATTTTGATCTGAAACTTTGCTAAACTCCCTTCATGTATTCACGTAGTTAAATTCCTTTTAGTGTAGTTAAAATCAGTTTTCAATAACCAGTGAATAATCACATTCTTGAAGCTGTAACTCAACAATCATAATTTCATTTTCGCTTAAAAATATGCGATAAAACATCTTTCTGTAATTTATATTCAGCCTTAATTCAGCAAATAATTAACTCAAAATTGAAAAAGACAAATGTTTTTCAACGTGTGTATTTTCAACACTGGACATTAGATAATGCGAAAACAAAGTCAATCCAACAATTACTTCTTTTTTTTTAATTAAAGCAAAATATGATTCCTCGAAAAGATATTAAATAAAATATGAAGAGTGTCACAACTTGTTTATTTCCTCATATTTATGTTTTCTTGTCTTTCCCAGTTTTCCCAAGACGTCCCCGGAGGTTTTCATCCCAGGAAGTGTTTCGAGTTTCAAGTGCAGCTGTGAGCAACTGCTTCATTTCATTTATTAAACATTCAGTGGGTCCACATGTTAGATTGGATCAGCAGTTTAAATCTGTTGTGCAGCGAAGACTTTAAGAAAACAACAAATTTCAGACTTGTTTATCGATATTTTATTTTTAAATTTGCATTTCATAACGATGCGAAAATACAGGAAGTCGACACGTAAAGAAATAATAATTTTTAAACATAATATTTATTGTTTGAACTAAACTTTCCTCGTCTGAAGCTCCTTTTTTCTGTTTGTCACAAATCTGACCCTGTTTCCACACGTGTGTGTGTGTGTGTGTGTGTGTGTGTGTGTGTGTGTGTGTGTGTGTGTGTGTGTGTGTGTGTGTGTGTGTGTGTGTGTGTGTGTGTGTGTGTGTGTGTGTGTGTGTGTGTGTGTCCTGGTTGAAAAATGATGCTGACCTGCCTTGTTAAGAGTTTATCGGGTGGAGGAAATGTCACCAGGTCTTGGAACAAGGTCACATTTTTCAACTTCCTCCCCCTCGTGTCCTCCTTTACCTCCTCTTCCTCCACGCACCCCCCACTTTCTTTCCCTCAGCTCCATGATCTCCCCCTTTCTCTGTTTCTCCTTTCCCCACTTTATTTTTGCCCTTTCTCCTTCTTTCCCGTTGTTCTTTTCCTCCCTCTACATCTTTTATTACCTCTCTTCATCCCCCCATTTCCTACTTTATCTCCACCTCTTGCTCTTCTTCATTCATTTCACCCATTCCCTTCTCCGCACCCCCCTCTTCCTCACCTCCTCTCCTCTTTTTCTTCCTCACATCATTACCTTCCCTACACTTGTCTGTCTCTTTATTTCCCTTCTCCACCTTTTCACTTCTCTTTTTCTTCTTCTGTTCCTTGTTTTATCATTTGTTCCATCATTACATTTTCTTTTCTTCTCCTTTCCTCCCTTCAGTCCATTTCTCCCTCCTCCTGTCCTCCACCCTCCGAACAATCCTACTCTTCCTCCTTTTCTTTCTCACTTTTTCTCTCTTCCTTGTCGTCCTCTTTTCTTTCTTCCATCCTCCGAACGCCCTCTCTGCTTCCTCAGATTTTTTCTTTTCTTCCTGTCCTCTCCTCCTTTTCCCCCTCAACCTCAGATTCTGTCCTCCATCCTCCAAACCTACTCCTCTTTGCCTTCTCTTCTTCCTCACTTTTCCCTTTTCCTTGACATCCTCTCTTCTTCCTTCCTTCCTTCCTTCCTTTCTTTATTTTTTACAGCCAATTAGTCCAGTTGGTTTTGAACAAGCAAGAGAAACCGATCTCACTCTTTTCTCTTTAACCCTCGCTCCCTCGTTCTGATTGTAATGCGACGTCTTTCTTTGTATTCAGCAGTTTTCGCTTCACTCGTTAATTAAGAGTGTGGAAGGTGAGAGAGGCAGGGGAGGTGTGTGTGTGTGTGTGTGTGTGTGTGTAAGTAAACCACCATAGGTGCAAAATGCTTTTATGGCAGGAGGGATGAGTGTGTTTGTGTGTGTGTGTGTGTGAGCGAGGCACCAAAGGGGTCCTACTGGGCCAATCAACATTAATGAAATCAGGTGTGTGTGTGTGTGTGTGTGTGTGTGTGTGTGTGTGTGTGTGTGTGTGTGTGTGTGTGTGTGTGTGTGTGTGTGTGTGTGTGTGTGTGTGTGTGTGTGTTAGTGCTTGGCTTGCAGAAGAGAGAGGATCTAAAAGGGTCTAAAGAGGAGAGATGGCTAATTAGAGTTCCCTGTCTCACTAGAGTGTGGATCAAACACACACATACACACTAAAATACACAACTACAGGTACAGAGAGCACTCACACAGACCCAGGGAGTGTGTGTGCCTGTAGATATTCATTTAAACACACAGGGTTTCAAGTGAGGGTTTTCAATGTCAGGCAGGACTGAGCACAGCTGGTGGAAAGAGGATGACACATGCATACTAACACACGCCCCTCACTGCTATACTTGTGAGGACCCTCATTGGCATAATGTATTCTTCCACGACCTAAACTCTTCATTCTAACTTTAAAAAAAACCAAGTGTTAACCTTCAACACGGCTCAGCTGAGCAGGTGAGGAGCGGTGAAATGGTTTCACACGTAGAAACAGACACCTGACTCCATTCATTTCTTAAATGTTATATCTCCACCCAGTTACTTCTTCTGTGCTGACCGGCTGAGTCGAGCTTTACGAGCGGAACCAGGAGAGAGAGACGAGCTTTTGAAATAAGCTACTGTACAAGCGCGGCCGAGGAAACGCTTGTCGTTACATGTAAGTAGAAAAACAAACACACACACCCTGATTAAATACAACCAAGTTGAACCACAAACGTCCAAACTGACATAAAAGTAATAAAATATTTCCACTAGACGTCTTTACAGGTCCAACCGGAGCATTAATGTTTGGGCCTGCAAAGACCTTGGATATCCACACACACACACACACACACACACACACACACACTCACACACATGCAGTCAAACACACGTGTTGTAAGGTTCACATCAAAGGGAGGCCACAGCGTCTGCTAAATGTCTGCACTAATCTAGCCTGGGCCCCAACACACACACACACACACACACACACACACACACACACACACACACACACACACACACACACACACACACACACACACACACACACACACACACACACACACACACACACACACACACACACACACACACACACACACATGCATGTGCCTATGTGTAAGTCTGCGTTTCTGTACCATATGATATCTTTTAATGTGTGGCGTCTGTGTGCGTTTTATGTTTTTTTATATTGTGTGTGTGTGTGTGCGCTCAGGTACCTTGTACAGCACTGTTGTCTTGCTGGTTTCCATTAAGTTCAGGTTTATCCTCGGCTACAGCAGCGTCTGGTACGAAGCACAAAGACAAGACAGAGTCTCAGTGGGTCGGCCAATAAAAGGCAAACGGCACCTTGTAACCGTGCAGGTCGTAAACAAAAGAAACCAAACCACAAAGAAAACCATCGGTCCGCGCACTACTCTGTTATTTTGTTTTTCCTATTGATGTTAATTGTCAAAGCACTTTTACTGCTCTCTAAAAAAAACTGATGTTAGAAATAAAAACATTACGATGGACGACATTCTCAATTAATTTTTGTGGCCGGACGTTGTTCCGGGAAACATTAATATGGTAAAGTTTCCCAGTTGTAATGACAGAGGCTGCAGACGTCTTCCTGCTGGAATGGAGAACATGAATGAAACGCTTCATCTGGCTGCCACCACCTGATGTTTAGGTTCTGACTGAACTGAAAAGTCCGAAGGTCTGAACCAAACAAGGTGTGAAGGAGTCCTCGAGTACAGTTACAGTTTGATCACGACTCCTTAGGAATATTGCAATGTTTAAATATATATATATATATACAACAAGTGATTGGTTAAGAAACTGGAAAATGTACAGACTATTTCAAATATAAAAACATGATAAACTTCGTACTGTTCTTGGCGTTGATGTTGTTGTTGGCGGCGTGAAGCGGCTCAGGAGAGGGGGAGGATGAGGACGAGTGTTTCAGAGCGTCCTCCACTCTCTCCCTCCTCTTGGACTCAAACTCCAGCGCCTCCTGCAGCTTCCTCTTTGCCTTCTTCTCCTTCTTCAGACGCTTCTGGATGGAGGCTGGAGGAGGAACATAAACATTTCACCCTTTAATCAGCTGTGTGACGCTGTAGTTCACAGCCTGAAGAATGGATTCATCATATATGTGTGTTTTCTACCAAAGCTAATAATGTGATAAAGCTTGATCTACCTCTGCTCTGCAGTTCGGAGGTGAGCTGTCGCTCCAAACTCTCCCTCATCTCTCGTTCCCTGTAGAGCTCCATCTTCAGCTCCCTCTTCTCCGCCTGGATCTGTTTGTCCTGCACCCGAGCGTTCTCCACCGCCACCTTCAACAGACCCTGAGGGCAGAGAAAGGACCATTTACAATAACATGCTAAAGTATATGAGTGGAAAACAAGGATTTAGTTTCTTTATGACGTCTGGTTTGATTATAATATCCACAATAAGGAGCATTTTCAGTGTTTAATGATTTTTCCATCATGATAAATCGTGAATATTTTAACCAAAACTGTTTGTTTGTTTATTTCTCACTGTTTTGCAGATCATCGTTAAGATGAATTCCTTGTATGTGAAAAGCTTATTCTGATTTAACCAAATAATTTAATTAAAACTGTTCTAGAAATCATGAAAATCGTACCTGTATGTTGGTGAGCAGGGTCTCTACTGACGACAAACCGTCGGCGAATAGGAACGGAGCAGGGAAGCCGGGGGGCAGGGCTTGTCCCAGCGATGACTCTTCTGTGAAGAAAAGGTCACGTTTAGATTTCCATGATTTTTATCGTTATATCGTTCATCTTTATAAACAGTCGCTGGATTTTTCTCGTCTAATTCTCGGCAAGAAAAGCCAATAAGTGAGTTTCTTTAAAAAGTCCAGAGTTCTGACTGAAAGATCTCGTACGAACCTTTTAAAAATTATTAGCGACACATAAACAGAAGTAAAGTTTTCCTGAGCGACATCGAAGTTTATGAAATGTTGATGTTTACTAAGGTGTAAAAGGCAACGGAGCAACATCAAAGAAATCAATTACACACACACTCACACACACACACACACACACAGAGGTCGTTAGTATTCAGATGATCGTGTGCGCTACTAATTGGCAGGGATTAAAGACATCCTTGATTTGTGTGTGTGTTCATTGCGAGTGCGTCACAGTGTCTGCTCAGCCCTTAATGCCTAACACACTGACAACTGGGTTAACTCTGCTGTGAAATTAACGCTGATTAAGATGCACTCTGACACACACACACACACACACACACCATCCCCTATCTGCCACTTCATCCATACATCCCTTCATCACTCATTACACACTTTTTTTCCCTCATCTTCATCTCCCCCCCCCCATATCACTCATTTTCCCACCTGTTTTTCCTCTTTTCCATTTTTCCTGTCCTGTCTTTCTCCGTTTTCCTTATTTCTTTCTCGCCTCTGTCACTTTGACCTTTCACCACCCAAATCTAATAAGTTCATCTGTGCGTGAACATTTAGGCCAAACTTGAAAGGGTTCTCTCGAGGCGTTCGTGAGGACACGCGTTCACAAAAAATCGACTTGGATGTCGTTAGCTCACAGTTTCCTTTTACCTTCGACCACCAAATTCTAATCAGTTCATCTTTGACTCGAACAAGATGTTTTTGCTGAACTCGAACAAATTCCCTCGAGGTGTTATTGCGATATCGTGTTCACAAGACGCTGGTGAACGCTCATTTTCATTGTCTATTCTGCTGTGAACACGAGGAGAGTCTAGAGGAGCCGTGTGGCCCGGACGCTCTGTGAAGTGTTTCTGACCCCACAGATGTAGAATTTAAAACTCTGAGGCTGGCGCTCTCCGTGGTGGCGAACAACCAAGAGGTTATTTATTTTTTCCGCTATTGATTTTAAAGGAAGCGCTTTTCTCTGCTGATGCGAGCGGCCGCTCCTCGGGAGGACGGACGAGTGGAAACGAGGGAAAAGGTGGAGAGAAGGATGAAAACAATGTGTTTTAAAAGAATGGAAAATACAGAGAGAGGGGAGAAGAGTAATGGAGGGTGGAGAGGCCCCGCGTGCTTTTAGTGCGTGACCCCTCGACCCCTTTTAGCCATGCCTCCTTCACTTAGTCTCCCTCGCTCACCCGCCTCCCTCCATCCATCCCTCCCTCCCCTCCCTAATCCCTCTGATTGATGGTTCGGAGACAGGTGATCAATAGGAGCGGCCGAACATCCTGACGCTTCTGTTTCTGTTTGCGTGTGTGACCAGGTTTTGGTCTCTGAGTGTGTGTGTGTGTGTGAATACAGTAGATGAGGAAAGCCCTCCTAAGTGAGGACAATTTGTCAGTTGTCAAAAGAAAATGGGTAAGGGTTTAGATTAAGGTGGATAATGGAATATCCTCTCTTATATAAGTGTGTGTGTGTGTGTGTGTGTGTTGTGTGTGTGTGTGTGTGTGTGTGTGTGTGTGTGGTCCAACCTTTGTCCTTTGTTATTTTCTTGTTGGCTGCAGCAGGGTTGCTGAGTGCAACATCTGCATCAGCTGACACTAGTCCTGTGGAAAGAAAAAGTACAGCGGGTTGGTGTTTGTGCACCAACACGCACGCACGCATGCACGCACGCATGCACGCACGCGTGCACACGCTCCTTGTGTGTACATTTCTACAGTAGACCGACCTCTGGGCAGGCGATACCACAGCTACATATAAGAGGCTATGTCCATACATCACTGTGGTTATGCAAAAGTTTTCAAAACGCTGCTGGTCCCGTTCTAGTGTCATTGCTGTGGGGTTGTGTTTTGGTCGAACAGAAACTTGTGTGTGTGTGTGTGTGTGTGTGTGTGTGTGTGTGTGTGTGTATTCGTACCCAGTCTTTCTGGCGAGCTGGAGGCCGAGCTGCTGGGCTGCGACTGCAGAGGAGTGTTGGTCTCGTCCACAGACGGAGAGAGAGAGGGGCTGTCACACACTCTCTCCTGGAGAGAGAGACGCAGAAGGAACGAGTGAGTGAGATGTAATCAGGTCCTGAGGTTCAACATGGACGTCTGTGGTGAATCACTAGAGGCTGTTTGACCCGTGGTTACCCGTGGTTACCAGTGGTTACCAGTGGTTACAGACTGGAAACCACCTCATTACAGGCAGGGCAGCAAATTGATACACACAGAAGATTAAATTATGTAATATAATCACTTTGTTTTAGTCAGTCTGAGTCAGTTAGAGTGTGAGTTTCTAATAATTGATTATTATTATCATTGATTATGTTATTTTTATAACTAACTGGATCCTGTAAAGTTTTTTACTGTGTAATAATAAAGTGTGTCACCTTGATGACAGGTGCGCGGTGGACATGAGTGTGGATCTGCTGGGCTGCGGCGGCCATGTTGGCGATGGTGTTGAGGTGGTTCATCTGTGACATCGCCATGGCGACGGACGCAGGGGGCAAACCCATGGGCAGCAGAGGGTGGGGCATCATCATGAAGGGCAGGTCCAACCCTGGAGAGAGAGGACAAACGACATCTGTGAGTTTTAATAAAATACTAATTCAAAAAGTTTAACATAGGATCAGGGGAACAGAAACAGGAAATGATGTTGAACTGTCGTCGTTGACTTCTGTCCAATCACAAACAAGAAGTGTTGTCCCTCCCCTTCTGTAATCTGAGACGCTGTGTTCTGAGCCTCAGGGCCACCGTAGTCTCATCTGTCACTGTTGTTTAACACTGTTGTGTTGTTGTGGCTGGACTCCAGCCGAACGTTGACCTAATTACCAAATCTCATGTTTCTGCTCTCTCTATGTATTTGTTTGATATTTAATTTTTCTAAAAATATGAAAATCCAGTTGTGGTAAATAAAATAAAGAGACGACCAGAGTCTGATTGCGTCGGTGAACTCGTGTTGAACTGAACCTTGAGGACACGGAGCGCGAGGTGTCGCCCTCGGTGTCAAACGCTCCACTAATAAAGGTTGACAAAGCTGAGGAGGAGCGAGGGATGGAGGAGAAAATATGGAGGTGGCAGGGTTAAAGGCTGAGGAGGTGAAAGAAAAGAAGGAGGTTCTGTTGTTTAGTGTCACCGTCACTTTTTATCAGTCTTCTCTTCTTCTCTCTTTTCATTCACAGATTCATTCATCTTTTCTTCCCACTTTTCTGTGTTTATTTTCTTGTTTGCCTTTTTTCTCTCGTTTCATCTTTCTCTCCCCCTCTTCCTTCATGCATCACTCACGCCCCCTTCCTCCTCTCTTTTGCACATGAGACACACACACACACACACGACACATTTGACTGCATTTGCGAGGACGTTTCCATTTACTGAAATTCAGCCCTTTAACCCGAAGCACAACCTTGACCCGTGACCTCTGACCTCTCACCCCTCTCACCCTGAAAGCCCCCCCTCCCCCGCAAGATGTAGACATTGAAGAGGAGTCGCCTCAGCTGTCGACAACACACACACACACACACACACACACTCACACTCAAAGTGCAGCGGCTGCTTTCATTCCAATGAAACAATAACACTGATTGCTGTTGTCGTGACAACTGAAGTGATAGAATAATCAATGTGAGTGTTTGTCATCTCCCGCTGCCCAGCGTGTGTGTTTGTGTGTGTGTTTGTGCAAACACATTACTTCTGCAATAAGAAAAAGAGCGAGAATGGGTGTTTTTCTGTGTGTGTGTGTGTGTGTTTGTGTGTGTGTGTGTGTGGTGTTGATGAATTGAGTCATTTAGTAGAGTGTGTGCTGATTAATCCAGGCAGAGTGTTAATACAGGAGATGGGAACAGATTAAATGGCGTACATTAACAAATATTGCCACCACTTGAAACACACACACACTCTGAACGTGTGTGTGTGTGTGTGTGTGTGTGTGTGTGTGTGTGTGTGTGTGTGTGTGTGTGTGTGTGTGTGTGTGTGTGTGTGTGTGTGTGTGTGCGTGTGTGCTCACTGTTAGCCAGTAGCTGTTGCTGCTGTTGGAGTTGTTGCTGATTGACCGCTCCGATGGCCGGCCCCCTCCCTCCACCTGCCACCGCTCCTCCTCCTCCTCCCACCATTCCGACCTGGGGTCCTCCGCCCCCCCCTCCCCCTGCTCCTCCTCCACTGTGGGCTCCAGCAGGGGGGCTGGTGAGACGCTCCTTATCCCAGGAACACTCGCTGCCTCCTGGGTGGAGACGCAGAGACACAGAGGGTTGGATGTTCATATATAAAGACATAAAATATGAGGTCTTCAATACGATTAAGTCTTGGTCATGGTAACGTTGGTTCAACGCTACGTTTAAGAAACTGGCTCAAGGTGTCCAGATAAATGAGGCAAAGTGAGGTCACAGTGACCTTGACCTTTGACCCTTGAACACCAAGTTCTAATCAGTTCATCTGAGTCCAACTGAGCGTTTGTCCCCAATTTGACAAAACTGTCTCATTGTTCCTGAGAAATCCCGTTGACGATTGTGGGAGAGACGGATGTTGTGAACTTTGTTAAATAATTGTACAGTTGTACCTAATAAAGTGAAGTTTAATTAAATAACTATGGGAATATTTTTACCTTCAGGTTTTTGTTTTCTGTTGAGAATGAAACGATCACTTTCTCTCTTTCATTCCTGCACTCTCTCTCTCTCTCTCTCTCTCTCTCTCTCTCTCTCTCTCTCTCTCTCTCTCTCTCTCTGTCTCTCTGTAACGTTCCCTCTCTCGCCCTCCACACTTCTCTTGCTCCGCTCCCCGCTTCCCTCTCTCATCCATCTTCATCTCCCTCCATTAGTTTGAATTAGCAAACGTCTCTCTCTATTATTGCCTACTGAATTCCCTGTGCTGTGTGTGTGTGTGTTAGTGTGTGTGTGTGTGTGTGCACGTGTGTGCACGTGTGTGTGTGTGTGTGTGTGTGTGTGTGTGTGTGTGTGTGTGTGTGTGTGTGTGTGTGTGTGTGTGTGAGACAGCTGGACCTCATCCTCTCTGCCATTTACACCAGGGAAGAAAAGAAGTATAAACAGATGGGCAGATGTTCTGTCTCTCTCTCTTCTCTCATTTTTCCTTGGCCTTGTCCTCTCCTTCCTTCCCTCTCCTCCATCACTCCTTTCCTTCCCCCACTCCATCCTCGCCTCTCCTTCTTTACCTGTCACTCCTCTCCTGACTCCATCCTTTCCTCCGCTGCCTTCCCCCTTATCCTCTCCCTCCCTTTCTTCTCTTCTTCTTTGCCTCCCCGTCCTCTCCTCCTCTTCTCTTCTTCCTCTCTCCTTCCTCCTCTCTCCTTCTCCTGCTTCCCTCCCTCTCATTTGCTTCTCTCTTCTCCCTTCCTCTCCTTTCCATCTCTCTCTCCACTCGCCATTTTGACCGACACAGAAAATATTCAGTTTTCTAGACAAAGAAGAATATTTAAACTTTTAGTTTTAAAAGTGTTTTAATTGATTTTCTGTCCAAATAATATTCAAATGTCTCTTGTTGAGTAAAATTCACAGCACAAGAAATGTTTTGCCGGATTAAAAAGATATTTAACGTGTGTGTTGTCAGTAAGAGCTGAACTTTATCGTGCTTCAATCTCTTTCTCTTGTTTCTATGAAGAAAAGAAGAACAGATCAGAAAGACAGAGCGATCAACTTTCTCTCGTCAAAATATCAGATTCTTTTTTTTCTCTTCTCCTCTCGTCCTAAATACGATTCTGTTTCCTCCCCTCCTCTGTCCTCCCTCGCTTTATTTTCTTTTTCATTTCACACTTGCTCCTCGCTGCTGTATTGTCCGACGCAGTTTCCCAGGCCGACGCGAGTGTCTGTTACAAAGAAAATAAGGTCAGACGACCAAGGGGAGAAAACAAAAATCACTCTGAATGAAATAAAAGACCAAGAATGGCAGGAAATAAATAATAATAAAGGGGAAAACAACAGAGTGAAAGAGAATAAAACGAGAGAATAGGGGAGGAGTAACTCTATCGGCCCGTTTTCCAGGTCAGCGGAAGAAAAGGAGGAAGAGAAAGAGAAATAGAAACAAGAGAATCTGGCTGGAAACAGAAGGAAGGAGTGCACGCTCTCTCTCTCTCTCTCTCTCTCTTTCTTTCTTTTCTCTTTGCTTTTTGTATTCTGTCTTTTTAATAATTCAGAGACGCAAACACAGCAGAGACTGAGTGTGTGTGTGTGTGTTACCTGTGTTGGAGTGCATGTCGTCGTTGTCCGACTCGTTGCCGTTCTGGAGACTCATCATCATCTTCATCTTGTGAAGCTTCTGGAGCTCGGCCATGGCTGCTGCTGTCAGGCCTGTGAGACACACACATACACACCCCCCCCACACACACACACACGGTTAACTTCCTCATTATGACATCATCTTTAGCAGAACATGCTAGTGACCAGTCATTAATCACCACCACCACCTGTTACAGTTAACCAGTCACAGCCCTCCTCCGGCCGTGCACCACACAGGTGCAGCCTGCCTTTACCCATGATGCTTTGCAGCGAGCTGTGACACACATACTGACACCCCTCGCCCGGCTGCCGCTGTCAAATTTATCTTTTCAGTGCGAGCGTTTTGTTCAAGTGTTTCGGGGTGTGAGCGCCGTTTCAGACGCCTCCAGGCTGATGTATATTCACTGATACACACACACGCCGAAAAACAACAGCGCACACACACACACACACACACACACACATTACGCACACACACGCACGCACACACACGCACACTCTTTTGTATGGACTAAGATCCCTGGCTCTGCGCACTGACCTGGAACTGACTTCTATACACAACAACCAGCAGAGTGAGAGAGTTGACCCTGTGTGTGTGTGTGTGTGTAAATGTGCATGTTAGTTGTTACATTGCAGTGGGTGTGTATGTACAGTTTGCTTTCATGTATAAATGTGTGTGTATGTGTGTGAGGGAATGCATGCTTATCTGTGCATTCTTCTATGTGTGTGGGTGTGTGTGTGTGTGTGTGTGTGTGTGTGTGTGTGTGTGTCGGTTGGTTTTGCCCCAGTCACGGTTGACGGCCTTGTAGGAATGTCCATTACACACAAACACACACACACAGTACAGTTGTCCGCGAGCTATAAAGAAAACAAGATAGAGGGAGGACAGAAACAGTCACGTTGTCTGAAATTGAATTTAAAACAAAATATTTAGTTAAAGATTTACACGAAAAAAGTCTTTAGTTTTTATTTAACTAATAAAAAAACAACTGAAATAAATCATTACCTGTTGTTTTTGTATAAATTATATAAAGGAAATCTTTTATTTTTCAACAGAAGGACACGATGAACTGCTGTTATCTGAATATTTAAATATGTGGACCTCATTATTTGGAAAAAATATTTCTATTTTATCTATAAGTCATATCTATAGTATATTTTTGTTATTTATTTGTGAATCTAAAAAGCTGATTATTTCAAATTTAAATGACGTCTGTCAATGGACCTTCATTTATACACGAATCTGAAAAGAACTCTTCCAGGATCCACCGTTAACTGACGAGAAAAGAAAAGAAGAGAGGTCCGGTCAGAGAGCCTGAGGCCGAGTGACCAGACGTATTGTCTGACGTCCTGCTGAGGATGAAATGAAGAAAGATGTCGGAGGAAAAGAGGCCAAATAGACGACAAGATACAATCTGCTGTAAATAATGAGTGAAAGTGTAGTTTCTACATTTTATTATACGTGTTAAAGATGGAGGGATGAAACGAGGCTGACGAGGAATGAAATGAGATGATCTGAGAGACGACGGAATGGACAGAGAGAAGCAGGATTGATGCGATGGAAAGAAAAGGCGGGAGAGGAAGTAAGAGAGCGAGAGAAGACGTCAGAGAGAAGACGAATGAAGAGGAAGAGGAAGAGGTCACATGGATAAAAGCTAGAAAGGGTGAAGAAAACAACAGGACTTTGGATGTGAAGACTCCTCAATATTTTCCATTTACGATGATATAAAACAGAGAAAAACAACAAAGTCAAATCGTCTCGATCGCCCCCTGGTGGTTGACATACAACCCTGCCTCCTCCATGTTAGTAGATTGGACATGGACCAAATTAAAAAGGGGGGGGGGGGGTAGGTAAGAAATGAAAATGGAGTCTGTAGGTTCAGGACTATATTCTCAAATTGATTCTTCTATTTACAAATGCCTTCTCTGTCACACACACACACACACACACACACTCGGACACAGAGTCAGAACGCCCTCTTCGCCTCAATGCAACCAGAAGACAATCAATAGTGAGGGCAGAGCCACAGTACTGTTCTCCATCACGACTATCAGACACAGACAAACAGACACACACACACTCACACACACACAATCACTATTCTCTCTCTCCTCTGTCAGATCAATGGCTGTCCGCTGTGTCCACGGTTACCGAGCATCGACCCCCGTCGCTAATGGCGACCACAGAACCTTGGGAATTAGTGTGTGATTGATTGACAGACTGCTTCAAAGACACGCACATCATATAGAAGCAGTGTGTTTGTGTGTGTTTGTCTGTGTGTGTGTGTGTGTGTGTGTGTGTGTGTGTGTGTGTGTTTCAGTGGTCCCCTGTGGGTTGTCCATACGTTGTTTACCCATCTCCTTTTTCCTTCCTGTGCATCCTAATGCTTTCCGAAGGACGAACCAGAGAGAGGAGAGGAGGGGGAAGACGTTGAGTAGGAAAAAGAGGGTGGGGCAGAAATACGACCGAAAAGAAGTGAATCATCAGCGAAACATGACGGTTCAGGACGACAAATAAACAAATCAAGAGCTTTTTCCCACCGGTGCCGAGATGGTTGTAAACTCTGCTCTGCCCAATTAAAAAGGGGCAACAAAAATCCAGCTAAGATTTATCGTTTTCATCACTTTCGCTCTCATTTTAAATCTAGTGCCCTCTAGTGGCACAGACGTGTACCTACATTAACGGTTGATCCAAAGTTTGGCATTAAAGTCTGAATTACTTTTTAGAATAAACTAAGGAAGAAGTTAATGTGTCCTTGCTCTTTTTTAAAGAGATGACATCTGTCCTCTGGTTCGATAAAAGTTAAATAAAAATAAATGCCAGAGTACAACGAAAACAAACTTTCTTTCTTTCAAAGTAAAATGTTCCTCGCAATCTGGTAACGTGAAGTACGATCTAGTTAAAAGTAGGAAGTAGTGTTTGGACATTT